>QAOA01003686.1:0-20694 GCA_003255065.1 Cercis canadensis | reverse complement strand
ATTAATTGCTGTTACAAAATAATAAATAGTTTATGTCCAATATATGCTCATTGCAAGAAATATTTCAAGTACATTAATTCACTTTCAAGTATATATAGTGATACTACTCTCCATGTAATTAAAAAAGAATTATTTATGGCTCACCTCTAACGTAGCGGCCTGTCTCCTCAATAATTTTTTTGCCAGCCTCGTCACGTGCTAAGACAGCCAAAACCACCTTCCTCAGAACAACCGTGTTGTTTTCTGGATTCTTCATTATACAACGAAAGAACTTAAGCACCCTCATTAAGCTATAAGAATAGAGAAGTAAAATCAAGTTGATCAATTAAACACCACACTAAGAATAATATTATCAATCACCTCTGAGTGCATGTTGACTGTATGATTGTCAACACTTTTTGGGATTTGATAATGAGTGGCCCCCTTGATTGTGGATGTACGGAACGGAATGGCATGCTTGTTTCTCCCACTTGTTTTGAGTGCATGATGTTGGAGTGACTGCCACTTGTTTTCCCTGTCTCCGTGTTTCTTTGTTTAAGTTTTTCACGCTGATCTTTCTCCTTTTCATTCTTAGTTTGGTTAATGGACGTCGACCTCAAGGATTTATTAACTCTTTCACGGCAATGTTTGTAATTCAAAATTACCGCATTGTAGTCTTTCACCTTCAGTGTGATCACAGAAAAGATTAATAAATAAACATACAAAAAAGAAAATATTAATGACCTCAACGAAAAATAAAATAAAATAAACCTACTGAAAAATCGAGTTGAAGATGAGTAGCAGAGGGGCTTTGCCTTTGCTTATTAAGCAAGAGCTCTTTGATTTGTTTCAAGTTGTCCGCAATCTCTCTGGTGTTGAACGCAATCTCCTTCACATCTCTTGCCAGCTCAACCGGTGTAACAGCGGAGGGTAACCCTCTAAACGAGTGCTCCCATTTCTCCAGTTTCTTCTGGTAATCTTTTGGACGATTGCGAACAAGCATTTTCCCTTCTTCCAATTTTTCGATTAACTCATTTCCTTCTCTTGGACGACCCATTTTTTCATTAAGGTTTTTTATGTCTGTGATACGAGGTTCCATTTCTCTAATCAGTGATTCAGCACTGCGTTGCGACGTGGATCTTGAATTGCTACTCTTTCTATTTGTTTCAAGAATATAGTTTGCTAATGGAATTACAACTTGCAGACAAAGACCAAGCAATTGCAGCAACACCATGATTATTATCCTAACAACCACCAGGAGACGTTGTGCCCCAATATATAAGGAGAGAGAAAGAGAGAGAACAAACTAATCATAGATAGTTTGCTAGCGTTGAGAAAATTAATCATATATAGTTTGTCATATAATATAAATTAGACTAAGTCATTTAATTAAAATAAAAAATTTTAACAACCAGCGAAGACTGAATAGTTAATCTGATTATTTTATATGTATGTACTGTGTGCATGTACTTTAGAAGATGTATTTTATCTTGAATGAAGCCCACCAATAGTTGAATTCATCTGATAACACCGATATGGCCAAGTCCACTCAATAATTAATTTCTTTATATTTTATCAGCTTACATTGCATAGAAATTTCTATGCTCATGTCTGGAAGATAAGAAATTAATTTCCTTGTAGCTTCTTGGGTCATTCGCTTTCTTGGATGACAAGAAAATAAATTCCCATATCAATTTTTTTTAATAGACACAACCTATATAACAATTGTACCATTCAATTAAAAGAAGAGGCAACTCAATCATAAATTGTCACATCAAATTCAATATAAATAAATAATAAATCTTCAATGTATGTATTAAGTTGACTCAAGGTTGTTCCTTAATTTTGTTTTTTCTTGAATATAGATTACTAGGAAATGATATTTAAGGAAATAAAAGAACACAGAGAACCAACAAAAATTTATCATGCCTAACTACACATAATATATTGCTTTAGATCTTTTATAGTTCTACATTACTTAAATGTAATGCTTTTTCAAATATGTTGATACCCAATTTTATTTAGATTAACTTAGGTTGTGTTTGGATGAAGTATTTGATAAATTATTGTGTATTTCAAATACATGTAATTGACATGTAGTATTTCAAATACATGTATTTATAAAATACTTTGTTTGGATACATTTTATTATAGAAAGAGTAATTTAACTATATTCAAAGGGCGGTGACCATGGTGAGGGACGATCTATACATCACAGTTCCAAGCTTCTTTAGGTCCCTTCCCCAGACCAAGTCCTATACGCTATCAAAGATATGTAGAGTCAAAGCCAGAGCCAGAATCAATCGGATTCGTTGACAAATATTGTATGTTTAACCCAAGAATCCAAGGAGAAGAGAGAATTCCTTGCTAACATTGACGGCCTTGTTCCCATGCTGGTTGGTTTCCTCGACAATGTCGATGATGCTGTTAGTGGGAGCATTGAATTTCTTGAGAAAGTTGCTGAGGCTTTGGATTTGGTTTTAAGTAAAAGCCAAGAGCAGCGTGAGCAATTGACAGAGCTGATGTTGAAGAGGCAGAGCAATTGCTTAGCTTCTTTGGTTCTTGTTCTACAACAGGGCAGCAGCTCGGAATCTAAAATTGGATCAGCTAGGATATTGGAACTGATGGCCGTGGACGCGGAGTCCAAGGTGTTGATTGCTGACGGTGATGGAGGGAGAGGGAGGAGTATCGGGGCTTGGGGAAAAAAAAAAAGTAATTTGAAATACACTCTATTTTGAGTGAATTTAAAATACACTGTATTAAGACTTTGAAAGTCACTAAAAAAATACATTGAAAAATTACACAAACAAAGTAATTTAAAATAAGTATTTCAAATATACTCTACAAATACCTCATCCAAACACACTCTAGTTTACTTAGACTCTATTTCTTTTATATATAAATTATTTTTTGTTTTATTTAGTTTGTTAGGCTAGGCCTTGTATTGGCCCATTTTCACTATAGGGCTTGGTCAATTCTAATTCAATTTGCATATCTAAATTTTTTATTTATTTACAATTCATATAAAAATAAAANACATCACAGTTCCAAGCTTCTTTAGGTCCCTTCCCCAGACCAAGTCCTATACGCTATCAAAGATATGTAGAGTCAAAGCCAGAGCCAGAATCAATCGGATTCGTTGACAAATATTGTATGTTTAACCCAAGAATCCAAGGAGAAGAGAGAATTCCTTGCTAACATTGACGGCCTTGTTCCCATGCTGGTTGGTTTCCTCGACAATGTCGATGATGCTGTTAGTGGGAGCATTGAATTTCTTGAGAAAGTTGCTGAGGCTTTGGATTTGGTTTTAAGTAAAAGCCAAGAGCAGCGTGAGCAATTGACAGAGCTGATGTTGAAGAGGCAGAGCAATTGCTTAGCTTCTTTGGTTCTTGTTCTACAACAGGGCAGCAGCTCGGAATCTAAAATTGGATCAGCTAGGATATTGGAACTGATGGCCGTGGACGCGGAGTCCAAGGTGTTGATTGCTGACGGTGATGGAGGGAGAGGGAGGAGTATCGGGGCTTGGGGAAAAAAAAAAAGTAATTTGAAATACACTCTATTTTGAGTGAATTTAAAATACACTGTATTAAGACTTTGAAAGTCACTAAAAAAATACATTGAAAAATTACACAAACAAAGTAATTTAAAATAAGTATTTCAAATATACTCTACAAATACCTCATCCAAACACACTCTAGTTTACTTAGACTCTATTTCTTTTATATATAAATTATTTTTTGTTTTATTTAGTTTGTTAGGCTAGGCCTTGTATTGGCCCATTTTCACTAGAGGGCTTGGTCAATTCTAATTCAATTTGCATATCTAAATTTTTTATTTATTTATAATTCATATAAAAATAAAATTAAAAAAATCACAAAAAATAAAAACAAAACAAGCTTATTTCTTTACACGCCCATTGTAGCACCCAGGTAGAGCGCGCCCCACAACTTCTCCAGCGGCATTTTCTTTTTTCTTTTGGTTCTATTGAGGACACTCCTGCACATTGCTCTCCACCTCCTTGCACCCATGAGATTAGCCAAATTTGGCTATACAACCTGCAAGACAGAGAATGTAATTTACTAGTTACCCATTATGTCATAGCCATTTGGCTATAAAAAGTTCCAAGCAAAATGCAAAAGGATTCATAGTGAACACAAATCCTTTTCTATACACATTGAGAAAAATCTAGAGTAGGAATTTTGGGAAAAATGGGACTCTGAAGAAAGGAAAGGGGTCTCAAATCTCAATCAAGTATATTTTGTACTCACTAATTCTTTCATTTTTCTCTCTCAATAACCTCTTTTAATTCCTTAATTCATTCTTTTGTTGGGCTGATTGTTATTGCAATGTGGGCTTGTTTTTTTTTTTGGACTGATTTGTTATTTGAGTACTGAACTGGCCCATTTTGTTTTTCTTTTGCTTACTTTATTTACTAGTGTAGGCTCATTTATTTTTGGGCTCTGTAATGTTTATTTGTCTTTTATAGGCTAGTCCATGTCTTTTCTTTTATTTTACTTGGGCTGAATTGTTTGGGGCTGGTCCATTCCATTCTATTTTATTTTGCTTTAATTATTAGTCTGGGCTGATTTGTTTGTTTTTGGGCCTCTATTTTATGGACTTTGTTTAATTATTTCATGTACTGTTTATTTTTGGGTCGATTTGATTTGGTCCATTAGCTTGTTTCAAATTCCTTTATATTTTGCTGATTGGGCTTGGTACGAGTTGGGCCAACTCATTTGTGTGTTTTATTTTCTTTTTTAACTTTGCTTATTTGGTTGAAGCCCTTGTGTCTTTTATTTTGGGTTGGATCATCTTTTTGTTACATTTCTTTTTTATTTAAAAGCCATAATTGCTTTATGTATTTAGTTTGGGCTTCTTGGGACCTATTTTAGGACTCTTGTCTTATTTTTTTGGGCAAATTGATTGTAATAATACAGTTTTATAAGTTATTTATACAAAATAGACATTTTTAAATATTTTATTATTATTTTAGCCATAATAAAACATGTTTTATCAATATAAAACGTGTATAAACTAAACACGCTTTAAAATATTTTTCCTAAGAGCGTATCTTCTATTAACTAAAAATGGGCGTGAGAAAGCATGAAGAGGAACACGTTTTACAGGTAAAGCATTTTCACCCCCTCTATAAAGCGTGTTCCCCTCCCTCCCTCCTAATTTCTAAAGCCTTTTCAAAACCCCCCGTGCGAATTTCTTCTTCACCATTTACTTATAATAAAAAGATATAATAACTAAATAATTATTTTATCTATTTACTTTTTATAATTTATTTATTTGTTCTTTGCTTATTCTTGTTATCATTATTATTTTATCTTAATGAAACCAATTTATTTTTATCTTATCTATTTTACATACTTCATGTCATTTTACATTGTACTTAATCATTTTAGCAAATAAAATCAAAGTCCCGACAACAAAATAAGATAAGAAATAATTGTAGTGACAATATTTCTTAACATTCTTGATATAAGAGATATTTTTTCTGTTTTACCAAAAACATTGGCGAGACTTATAAAATACCCAATATCATTGTTATTTTTATGCATTTTGCAACTATTGTATTTTTTTTAAGCATTTTATTTTTATCGCCACAAAAGAATAGCTAAGAAGATATTAAAATATTGTAAACAACAAAAAACTATTGAAAACACCCCTAAACTTTCTATAAATTAATGATACGGAGGTTTGGTAAGAAGTAAATTATTTACGAATGCGTTTCATCTATTAGGAGAATTATCATCTAATAATCAATATGTATTGATACCTTTCTTCTTAAAATTTGAGGTATGGGCTTTTGATATGTTTTTATATGCATAAAAACACATCTATCGTTAAATGCAAAGACATTGAATGTAAAATTGTTGTAAATTACAATGAATGCTAGCTAGTAGCTAGTAGTTAGCTCATATAGTTTGGTGAATAGGAGATTAGGATACGGTCATATAATACAATGCATCAAAAATATTTAAATTTACATAATTATTGTCAGTTCGTTTTTATTTTTAATGAGAATATGATCTAAAATCACTAAGTGTGATCTAATGGTGAGATGTTTAGATAATTTACAGGAATCAGAAGTTCAAGCCTCCTTGCCATTATGTAATTAAAAAAAAAATAGAATATGACCTGCTGACTAAGCATTTCCTACAAAATAAGACACTCACAAGTCCCAATTACTCCCTTTCCATAAAGCATATTTTCATTCCATGGAAAATCAATTCTCTTTTGACAAAATTTTCTCATAACTAAAATGTATCCTAAAAAGACAATTCCAAGATAGTATTTTGTTGTTTGTTGCTCGATCTGGAAATATAATTTTCTGAGGAATTTTCTTTCATTTTGGATCACTGAACTTTTTTTTTTTTTTTCATGTTATTGTTCACAAAAGAATAATCATTATGTAATTGTACAAATCATTGTTTCACTCTACAATAACCCATATGTAGAATTCAATAACTAGTCAAGGTATGGTGATAATTGATAATTACGATACTTTGGACACAATCATATATATGACTAAATTCTTTGAATTAGTTGAACACTCTCTTACACATCATGCAAGAGTAGAAACTATATTACAATTGTTTAAGTAACTTTAAAATGCAAAAGCAATTCAAAGTTTATATGATTAAAATGACACATGTATCGTGCATCAATGAAATGTAACATATATCTGAGGAAGAATCTATAATTGCCGTAAAGCTTTAAAACCTTTATTTTATACGAAATTTGGGCCTTGAGAGTAGAGATTTTTTGTTCTTCAACACTCATTTCTAACTAGGAATGTCCATGAGGGAGAGGGATTAGCAATAGAAAGTCAAAGGAGCGAAACAAAGAGTTAGAATGGTAATACAATAATAGTATAGTGAGTTGATTAGAAATGATATAGAAGGATGAAAATTGGAGTTACAACAGAGGTTTAAAGAACGTTAAGATTGCAAATGCATGCAAACATTACAATGAACTCTGTCTAATAAAAGTTATGCTAACACAGACATAGCATAAAAAGGTTATCAAATAGCAAAACTATTGAAACGTAAACCACAAATATTGCAGGAGCTGAATTCTAATTAAGATGAAAATGTTGAATATCTTTTTGTCTACGGAAAGGTCTCACTTGAAAATAATTTCAGAAAAAATGGTTTCATAGGGAACCAAGAGAAAGTTGAGAGAAACCAAATCACTCTTGTTCCTCAAGAGTGTCTGAGACTACATGGACGGTTTTTCGATCCAGCTTCTTTTTAAGATACTTTATCAATTCTTCCAAGTCCATCGTCCCCATCACTGCTATTAAATCCTGCGTTTCGTCAACGATCACTGATTTAACTCCTGGAGAACACACCCTGTTGTTAGTAATATATATAGGCTAATTGATATAGCCACTGAAATTGACGTTTCAATATGTTGATGGCTCACCTACAACTTCTCTTTCTGCTTTCTTAGCTTTTCGGGGACAAGCCTTACAACAGTGTACTAAGACCTCCAAAACCACCTTCCTCTGAACCACCATGCTCATTTTTTCCTTCATCATTTTACCCACAAAACAATTAATTAAGCATACAATTACAGATAAAGAAGCAAAACCAATTAACTTGATCAATTAAAAGTCATGCTACTAATTACCTTTGAGTGCATGATCCTGGACTCACTCCCACTCAAACCCACACTAGGTGGAAACGAGAAGACTTTGGCATTTTGCTTCACCTCCTTTTCATCCTTGCTTTCTTCAATGCTCAAAGATTTAAGTTTCTCAATGCAGTTATTGTACTTCCAAACCACCTTATTATCATATTCTTCCTCCTGTTTGCAACATTTTTGAAATACAAGAGCTTCACAAAGTAATCTAAAAAGAAATAATTTACAAGTCCTATATATAAAAAGAAGTAATATTTAGAAACCATCAAATATTATATATATGCACAACGATTTGTAAATGATGTTATTCTAAACAACTTTTATGAAAGAATTTGTTTATAATTGAATTGAATTCAAAAAAAATTAGTCATAAGGCGGGCTCATGCAATATACTGATAATATTTGGGTATTGTTTGTGTATGTCCACAAGAATTTATTCAAAAACATTAAAAGAACTAACAGATAAAAAATAACATTTGGGCATTGTTTATGCAATTCCACAAGAATTTATTGAAACATATAAGGAAAAAAAAAACAGCGAAATCAAGTACTAAAAAAAAAAGAAAAGCCTACGGAGTACTCGAGTTGATGATGAGGGTGCAAGAGCTGTTTGATTTCCTTCATGTTGAATGCAATCTCCTTCACATCTCTAACCATGTCAAGCTGCATAACAAGAGAGAGCAACCCTCTGAATGAGTGCTCCCATTCCTCGAGTTTCTTCTGCCACTTTTTCTTCTGATAATAGCCATGGATTTGGGAACACTTGCGAACATGCTCGTAGCCCTCTTCCAATTTTCTGATAAACTCTTTCCATTCTTTTGGACGACCCATTTCTTCATGAAGTCGCTGTATGTGTGTAATACGAGGTTCCATTTCTCTTAGGATGGATTCAACGGTTTCCAAGGTGGATCCCAAATTGCTGCTCTTCCTCTTCCTTTCCGAAATAAACTTGAATATTGCCATCCCAATTTCCAGACTAACAGTAATCAATTCCACCACCGCCATGATTATCACAACCACAGTTACACGAGTGAGAAGAAACGATGCACTAATATCTCTTTGGAAAATGATTTTCTTACATCTTGTAAAATTTTCAGGTCCTGTCATATATATTACTCCAACTTACTACTGTATTACTTTGGAAGAATTATTCACATCTCTAACCATGTCAAGCTGCATAACAAGAGAGAGCAACCCCCTGAATGAGTGCTCCCATTCCTCGAGTTTCTTCTGCCACTTTTTCTTCTGAGAATAGCCATGGATTTCGGAACACTTGCGAACAAGCTCGTAGCCCTCTTCCAATTTTCTGATAAACTCTTTCCCTTCTTTTGGACGACCCATTTCTTCATTAAGTCGCTGTATGTGTGTAATACGAGGTTCCATTTCTCTTAGAATGGATTCAACGGTTTCCAAGGTGGATCCCAAATTGCTGCTCTTCCTCTTCCTTTCCGAAATAAACTTGCATATTGCCATCCCAATTTCCAGACTAACAGTAATCAATTCCATCACCGCCATGATTATCACAACCACAGTTACACGAGTGAGAAGAAACGATGCACTAATATCTATTTGGAAAATGATTTTCTTACATCTTGTAAAATTTTCAGATCCTGCCATATATATTACTCCAACTTACTACTGTATTACTTTGGAAGAATTACCAAACAAGAAACATAACAAAAATCTCTGAAACAAATAATACCATGATCATTTCTGTTCTTGAAAGACATTTTCCTTAATTATCTTCCTTTCTTTGCTAATTCTCCCTATTACTTTTCCATGTCATATGTAATTAGTAATTACTAAGGAATCAACCTATTAAATGTAATTGCCAATTGGTAACATGTAACAGAGTTAGCAAATATAATATTGTTGTGACGGAATTACGTAATCAACGCATTCAATCTAATTTATATTTCTCTATTATATTAATTTAAAACTATGACTCATGTGTCCTCAAGGTCAACGTAACATTAAAGCCTAATAACAAAAGTGTGTGGCATAAATAAATACCAAGTGATATATAAGGGAGTTTCTGCCAATCATCCCTTCTATCACGTCTCAAAATTATATGGACAGTTTCAAAATAATTTCGTGAAAAAATCACATAAAAAATAAAAAAAGATAGGCATTAAATCCTATTCAGTCTCTAATGAAAAATTAAAACCTAATCTCTCCATCATATATATATATNTAAAATAAAAAAAAAAAAAAACATAATCTCTCCAATATCTTCTAGCGCTAGGATTTTAAGCATTTATTCTATGAGCAGTATAAATACCCACCTATTGGGGAGCCACCCTATGCATAAAGCTCTGAGATTCACCTATATATTGACTGCATCTCCATTATTCATGATTAAAAAATATACTAAGACCATAAATATTTTTATCATTGAAGACCATCTCAAAAACTTAATTGGCTTTGTCCCGTTTGCAAGAATTAGAGCCTTGTTAACAACACATTGCTAGTCAGATTAGCATATTATTAGATGGCTCCGTAATCATCATATTTGAAGGTTCCAAATTAGTAATCCAATGAACTGACTTCATTTGACATATTACACACAATATAACTGATTGAGGTAATCTCTCGTAAAATTGAATCCTGGGTTTTCTTCTTCATTTACTTAATATATCCAGCTAAAAAATAACTTAAATTTCATATATAATGGCAAAAAAAAAGTGTCTTAATTAGAATTGTTATCAAAACCAATAAAAAAATTTATATGAGGAGTTAAATTTGAAAGAAGCACCCAAGCAAAGCCAGAAAAGCATCATGTAGATGAAGATTTTGGGTTGGGCTTGATGGCGACTAATACCCATTTCATTTTGCGTTATTAGGGAATATTTCAAACTAGAAACTAATTGTGTGGACTTGGTAACCCCGTAAAGCTATCCATGCCTAAGAATAGTACTAGTTCATAAGTAGTAAATAGTCTCTAATTGTGTATTTGAGGAAGACGAATTCATAGAAATAACTACTCACATAATACTAAATCCCATTTGTGAGAAAAACCCAAGTAACATAAGTCTCGATACTCACTAATATTAACTCTTGATCCATTTAACAAGACATATATGAACTTTAGCAGTTATTCAAGTAACTAAAACACCTATAAAGAGTTCGTTTAAGGAAAAACAACTAACACTGTGCAAGATCACATACTTGGGTGCAGATAAATCTCACTTGAAACATTGTTTCATTTGCATAGAAGAGAAACTAAAGCATAAAAATCAATTCATTGTTTTTCCCAAGACGTGTCTGAGATGAGATCGACATTCTTTCGGGAAAGTCTCTTTTTCAAATACTGTATTATATCTTGCACGACCAAGTCCTTCGTCCCTTTCACTATTACTAAATCTTTTTCTTTGTTTGGCTGATCGACCCTTTCCGCAGATATAACTCCTGAAACCATATGTTAGATTTTCAGTACATAATAGGCTAATGAATAGCCACACAAATTAATTTCTGTTACAAAATAATAAATAGTTTATGTCCAATATATGTTCATTGCAAGAAATATTTTTAGTGTGTTCACTTTCAAGTATATATAGTGATACTACTCTCGATGTAATTAAAAAAATAATTATTTATGGCTCACCTGTAAAGTGGCTGCTCATCCCCTCAACAATTTTTTTGCCAGCCTCGTCACGTGCTAAGACAGCCAAAACCACCTTCCTCAGAATAATCGTGTTGTTTTTTGGCTTCTTCATGATACAAGGAAAGAACTTAAGCACCCTAATTAAGCGATAAGAATAGAGAAGCAAAATCAAGTTGATCAATTAAACACCACACTAAGAATAATATTATAAATCACCTCTGAGCGCTTGTTGACTGTATGATTGTCAACACTTCTTGGGATTTGATAATGAGTGGCCCCCTTGATTGTGGATGTACGTAATCGCTTGCTTGTTTCTCCCACTTGTTTTGAGTGCATGATGTTGGAGTGACTGCCACTTGTTTTCCCTGTCTCCGTGTTTCTTTGTTTTTCACGCTGATCTTTCTCCTTTTCATTCTTAGTTTGGTTAATGGACGTCGACGTCAAGGATTTATTAACTCTTTCACGGCAATGTTTGTAATTCAAAATTACCGCATTGTAGTCTTTCACCTTCAGTGTGATCACAGAAAAGATTAATAAATAAACATACAAAAAAGAAAAGATTAATGACCTCAACGAAAAATAAAATAAAATAAACCTACTGAAAAATCGAGTTGAAGATGAGTAGCAGAGGGGCTTTGCCTTTGCTTATTAAGCAAGAGCTCTTTGATTTGTTTCAAGTTGTCCGCAATCTCTCTGGTGTTGAACGCAATCTCCTTCACATCTCTTGCCAGCTCAACCGGTGTAACAGCGGAGAGTAACCCTCTAAACGAGTGCTCCCATTTCTCCAGTTTCTTCTGGTAATCTTTTGGACGATTGCGAACAAGCATTTTCCCTTCTTCCAATTTTGCGATTAACTCATTTCCATCTCTTGGACGACCCATTTTTTCATTAAGGTTTTTTATGTCTGTGATACGAGGTTCCATTTCTCTAATCAGTGATTCAGCACTGCTTTGCGACGTGGATCCTGAATGGCTACTCTTTCTCTTTGTATTAGAAATAAACTTTGCTACTAGAATTCCAACTTCCAGACAAAGACCAAGCAGTTCCAGCACCGCCATGATTATTATCCCAACAACCAACGATGATCTAGATTTCGACAACCACCAAGAACAAGGAGATGTTGCCCTAATATATAAGGAGAGAGAAAGAATGAGAAGAAACAAATCATAGATAGTTTGCTGGCGTTGACGTACCTTATCTTGAATGAAGCCCACCATAGTTGAATTCATCTGATAACACCGATATGGCCAAATCCACTCAATAACTAATTTCTTTATATTTTATCAGCTTTTGCGCAATTGCATAGAAATTTCTATGCTCATGTTTGGAAGATAATTCAGCTTTTGCGCATTGCATAGAAATTTCTATGCCCATGTTTGGAAGATAAGAAATTAATTTCCTTGTAACTTCTTGGGTCATTGGCTTTCTTGGATGACAAGAAAATAAATTCCAACATTAAATTTTTTTTGGAAAAAGTTCAAAATTTTTTCTTCAATTATGCTCTATATGCGATTTACCCCCAAAACTTAAAAAATGTAAAAAAAATCTCTTTGAACTTTTAAAATGTGCATTTTACCCTCACAACCCTGACGTTGGTCTATTGATAGACGGAAGAAGGAATTTAAATATTATCATTTGGCCCTAAAACTCTTTGAATATTATTTTTTAACCTCAATTTTAAAAATTTATTTTTATTTATACTCTTATAAATTACACTATATGTCACACCTACCCTTTGTCAATAATTACTAAATAGCTCTATGGAGATTTCTAAGTGATTAAATAAAACTTAATCATTACAAATTAAACTTCAACCTTCTCCCATAGTTTATATACACGTCTCAAAAGAAAACTATCTATATCACTGCTTGTGATATAATTACATCTATTTACATGTCTCAAAATATGAATTTTTACCTAACTTTACACCATGACAAAGCTATAACAAAAGCTATGTAGATATCTTGTTTTGCTTAGTTTTGTGTACCCTGCTGCATATTACTAGATTCCACACCTGGAAAGAGTAAAATATTTACAAATAACATAGGTGAGATATATAATCTCAGTAGCCAGTAGATTGACATGCATGCTTTATATTCATTACAGTCTTTAAATCACGTAAGAATAATCCAGGAAAACAAAACAAACATGATCACATAGTTGAAAACATAAGCACAACACATATCATAACGTTCTCATTCATTACACTTTGGGGCTATATCAATTTGCCCCTGGGGCAGCCACAACTTACCCCATCTTTCTCATGACATAGGGCAGCATCAACTTACCCTTAATTTCTTCCAGCTATGGGGCAGCTTCAACTTACCCCTTGATTCCTCAAGCTATAGGGTAGCTTCAACTTACCCCGATGGCCATCACACATAAAAGAACTAGCTCTATTTCTTTAGTCATCTCATAAGTCTCCTCTCAGTACTCATCTCATAAGTCATCTCATAACATTCAATTGCAATAACGAACATCATATATAGTGATTACATAAAGAATACACTATCAAAAGAAACTAAACGAGGTTTAAGGAAAAACTAGCTACCTGGAGTCTTGGCTGTCCCTACTTTTCCTTTTCTTGGTATGAATTTGAGGATTCTTGAATACCTTCTCTATTTCCTATTTCATCACACAATTATATAGTTATTCCACATAAACTTTTCAAAGTAAAAAGTAGGTAACTACTTACATCATTAACCTTCAATACTAGTTGAATACTAAGGGCTTCACAGTAAGAAAATACTAACCAATGCATGTATCTATCCCATAATAAAAGTAAGAGAATCATATTCCATGTCCTAACTATCTCCCTTGACTTGCTTTTACAAGTAAAGCATTAGAAGATTGGAGTGGGAACTCATTATGAAGAAAATCAACTTAACGGTAGGCTCTGGGGTGCTGGCGCCCAGCGTTGGGGGTCCAGCATGCCAACGCAAGGCACTGTGGTGCCAGCGCCCAGCGCCCAAAGTCCCGCAACAGCAAAATTTTGAGGTCTTTGCTCAGAAATCCCAATATAGATGAAAAATAAACAAGACCCACTCCATAAATACCAAACAATAATCAAAGAAAACATTCCTATCCCATAGCAAAGACATAGGCAGAAACTTTTCCTCAAAGATAAGAATATTCACCCTAACTGAATACACTAAAATCCAACAAAAGGCATGACAGAACACCTTCATATGCAGTGATTGAGACAATCAGAATAGCCCAGAAAATTACAAATGAGAACACTTAATAATCTCATGCTAAAGCAACACTAACCCTTAGGCTTCAGAGTGCTTGAAACTTGGAAGTTTGTCCCTTCAATGCTTGCAAAATGAAGGAGAAACCAACTCTTCTCCAGCTGGGCACACTAATTCGGTGGAAGTGAGAATCGAACATGAAAGTGAGCCAAAAATCAGAAAGAGGATAAAGGTAAAGAGCTGAAGACCAAAGGGAAAATAGAGACCAAGGTTAATTGAAGTTCGGGAGGCTAAGGAACTAAGAGAGAAAGACAGGTGGAGGTGTGAGTTGGATAGGTGGGGGTGTGAGTGGGACAGTTGGAGGTGTGGTTCCACTGTTAGCTTTATGGTTCTCTTTTCTCTCTTTTTTTTTTTTAGCAAGATTATATACTCTATTCTATATAATATACTAAAAAGCCAATATTTATCTCTATGTACAGAAAAACTGATTGTTACAATTTACCCACCTTTAACACTGTGCAAGATCACATACTTGGGTGCATATAAATCTCACTTGAAACATTGTTCATTTGCATAGAAGAGAAACTAAAGCATAAAAATCAAGGGTGCATTTGATTCTGTTTTTGTTTTGTTGTTTTTAAAAATTGTTTTTGAAAACAATCTGGTCTGTTTGATTTTTATTTTTAAAAACTGTTTTTTGTTTTTGAAAACAATAAAACAAAAAAATTTATTTGATATGTCTGTTTTCAAAACCATATTTTAAAAACTTTTTCTTACAAAATTATTTTAAAAACAAGAAAACAAAAACAAAAAAGAGCTATTTTCAAAAAATATTTTTAAAAACAAAAAAACAAAAACACTTTCAAACACACTCATCATCTCTTGTTTTTGTTTTATTATTTTTAGAACAATGTTTTGAGAGTAAATTTTTAAAACATATAAACAAAAATAACTTTATCAAACAAGTTTTTTTGTTTTATCTTTTTCAAAAACAAAAAATAGTTTTTAAAAATTGAAATCAAACGGAGCCCAATTCATTGTTCCTCCCAAGGTGTATCTGAGATGAGATCGACATTCTTTCGGGAAAGTTTCTTTCTCAAATACTCTATTATATCTTGCACGACCAAGTCCTTCATCCCTTTCACTATTACTAAATCTTTTTCTTTGTTTGGCTGCTCGACCCTTTCCGCAGATATAACTCCTGGAAACCATATGTTAGATTTTCAGTACATAATAGGCTAATGAATAGCCACAAAAATTATTTTGTGTTACAAAATAATAAATAGTTTATGTTCATGGCGAGAAATATTTTAAGTGTCTATAGCAATATTATTTTCAGTGTAAATAAAAAAATTTCATTCATGGCTCACCTTTAACGTAGCGGCCTGTGTTCTGAACAATTTTTTTGCCAGCATTGTCGCGTGCTAAGACAGCTAAAACCACCTTCCTCATATCAACAACTGTGTTGTTTCTTGGCTTCTTCATTATACAACGAAAAAATTTAATCACACTAATTAAGAAATAAGAATATATATAGAAGCAAAAAAACCAACTTGATCTATTAAATTAACAACCTACTAAGAATAATAATATATAACTATCACCTTTCGGTTTGAGTGACTCCCACTTGTTTCCCTTGTGATCTCCGGGTTTCTTCGTTTAAGTTTATTATGGTCATCTTTCTCAGATGAAGGCGAGACGACCTCCAAATGCTCCTTTTCATTCTTTGTTTGACTTGTTTTTTCTGGGTTAGCTTTCTCTTCTAATTGCAGGACACTTTGCTTCGACTCTTTTGCATCCTCACTTTTGTCAGTGCTCACAGATTCAACTCCTGGACAACACATCAAATTCTGAAGATTGTTAGAAAAATATTATATTAATTAGCTATTAAATTAAATCATTAAACTGCGATTCTGAGTAAAACATGTTATTTTCAATTAATACTAATCTATAAGGTCTAATATAATATGCTCATGGCTTCAATGTATTATTTCTCAAATAAGCGTATTCCTGAATTGAATTATTACTTACTTTCTCCTTTATCATCTTTGGAATTTTGCATAAGAATAAGAGTAAAACTCCTTTTTGGTTATTGAAAGATTGCTTCGGTGACACACTTTAGTCCTTGAAAGATTATTCCGTCCACCATTTTAATCCTCTGCAAAGGTCCGTTAGTGGGACTTAACAAAAAATATTACATGACATATTAAGTGCTGACGTGACACATTAATTTTTTTTAAAAAAATCTCTCCTCTCTCTTCCCTATCTCTCTTTCTCTCCGTCATCTCCCTCTCACTCTCATCTCTCTCTCTCCTCCATCTCCCTCTCACTCTCATCTCTCTCTCTCTGCCATCTCCTTCTCACTCTCATCTCTCTCTCTCTCACACTCTAATCTCTCTCTCTCCGCCATCCTCACCACCTACCTGTTAATGTAAGACTTTTGGAAGCCCTTGGCGAGTCCGGTACCGGCAATAGCACCAGCAACTTGTACTACTATGTACAGCAAAGCTCTGATTAGCGACACCTTCCTTTCCAAAGAAGCGTTGCTATGAACTTAGCGATGAGGACTTTGTAGAAAGACCACTTTGTTAGCTCCTCTGCGTCGATCAAAGGTGTTGGTGGTGGATCGTGGTAGTCTTTAGCTAAGTACTCTTCCCCTTGGGTGGACTTAGTCCATGAACTTAGCACACGATGAGATCTTCTTGGCTTAGGAGAACGTGGAGGGTGACTGGTGCATGGCAAAAATGAAGGGGTACATGTAACTGAGTCAACTCAGTGATGAAAAGAAGGGTACATGTAACTCATATCGAGTCAACTCGGTGAAGGGGTACTTGGGCATGTACTCCACATGAAGACAGAAAACTTAGTCCATGAACTTAGGATTGATGCCTTCAAGATGAGGTTGTGGAGTAGTTTATATAAGAGGAAGAGAGTGGGTTTGGTTTCGTGGTTAATGAGAATTGAGAGGTCCATCGGTGGATGTAATTGCACCATGATTGCTAACTCACGACCGGAACCTGTTTGGCTAGTCTTTCTCTTGCCTAAGTTGAAGCGAGAAAAGTGTAAAGGAGACGGGGAAGAGAAGATAGTGAAAGAAGTGAACTTTATAGTTATTATAAGCTCGCAGCTAAAGCTTCCAAGGTTTCAACAACCAATGGTGGCTGTCGGAATCTAAGTGTTGGTTCTTTTCTGAGACAAGGCCTTGATGCTTACTGGGTTTCAGTGAAAGAGCAAAAAGATGAGCTCAATGGGTATGGGAACTGGAGCAGAAAGTTACTTGAAGAAGGAATCTTTGCAATGCATGAAAGCACCCAGAGGACATATACATCAGCTGGTGACCTTTTAACTCTAGATTATTGTGTAGAGCAGGAATACCAAATGTTTCTAGGTGAAGAAATTACAATTGCTAAAGGCTACTTGAGCATTATTGAATCATTAGCTTATGTTCTACCACCTGGGTTAGTCCAATTAGGTTGCAAAGTCACAAAATTTGAATGGCAGCCTCAGAGTCAGAGACCTGAAGAAGGGGTGGACATTGAAAATGGCTATAGGAGAGAGAGAGAGAAATGAGAGAGGAGAGGAAGAGAGAGAGAGAGAGAAATGAGAGAGGAGAGATTTTTTTTTTTTTTTTTTTTTTTTAATGTCACGTTAGCACTTAATGTGCCATGTGATATTTTCTGTTAAGTCCTACTAATGGACTCTAGCGGAAGACTAAAATGACTAACAAAATGATCTTTTAGAAATCAATTTGTCACTAAAAATCATTCAAAGACTAAAGTGTCACTGAAACAATCTTTCAAGAACGAAAAATAAGTTTTACTCTAAGATTAAAGTATAAAAATATATGGCTTACCTTGCAAGAGGGGTTTTAATCCCCCAAATATATCGACGCAATCAATGAAATTTCCAAATGCTATCTTGTAGTCTTCTTCCTTCATTAATTTGATCACAGAAAAAATTAATTAAAGATGCATATATAGGAAAAGAAAAAGCAAATCTTTGAACCCAAACTAACAAAAAAACCTACCGAAAGTGGGAGTTGTTGATGAGCGGGCAAGGTGGGTAGGTGTAGGTGCAGGTGCTGGTGCAGGTGCAGGTGTATTTGTGGGGTTTGATGATGAAGGAGCAAAGAGCTTTTTAATTTGTTCCACGTCTGACGCCATGCCCATGAGAACTCCGAACATAGCAATAGAGAGCGAATTCTTAAAAGACTCAATCCATTCCTCCACTTTCTTGTGGTATTTTTTCATGTCTTTAGATCTTTTGATTTCCGAACACTCGAGAACAAGCTGCTTGCCCTCTTCTACTGTTTGTTTCAGCTTTTTTATATCTTCTGGAACACCCGGTCTCGTTGTATTTGTACCTTCACCTTGTTTCATGCGTTCGATAAGAGGTTCCATTTCCGTTAGGATGGAGTTGGCAGTCTCCAACTTGGATTCGAAATCGCTTCTCCCTTTCTTCAGCATCAGTTTCCTAATATAGTTGAATGCTTTGAATCCAATTTCAAGAAAAAGAGGAATCAATTCCACCCACCCTGTGACCATGTTGAGTGCTGCCTTTGATGGTGGCTTCTGAAAACGGCTTTGCGGTGTGCTTCGGTGAAAGTTTGAATGAGGGAGAAATTTGCAAAGGTGAGTGCGGTGGAGAATGGATCAACAAGATGCTACTGCGTCTACTCTTGTTATGTAATGATCGAGTCTGTTTAGTTTCTCATGTGGTTGTGGTTAAGTTCAACCCAAAGGGAAAATCAAGAGAAAAACTCAAGGTCCGTTCGGTTTAGTTGTTTTCTGTTTTCATTTTCATTGAAAATGAAAATAAACTTAAAAATATGTTTGGTTGAGTGTAAATGAAAATGTTTTCATTGAAAACATTGGAAATATTTCAAAAAATTGGTGGAAAACTGAAAACGTATAAAAGTTGTTTTCACTGTTTTCAAAAATTAACCGGTGACAATTTTGCAATTCCATCAACTTTTTTTTTTTTTTTCCGTATTCAAGTTCTATACACTCTCTCTCTTACTCACTCTCACTTCCATTCTCGAAATTAAATTGGTGGAAAACTGAACCAGTGCCGTGCTCCATCTTCTCCGACCAACAACAACACATTGGATTGAGGCGACCGCTCTCCGTCTCTCTAATCTCTGTGCCTCTTTCTTTACTATTTTTTTGGCCCGCGTGTTCTCTTTCGCTCCTCATCTCTGCGATCTGCCACAAACATCTACAATGGAGGATTTAATGGACCACGGGCTTGAGATTTGCATGGGGGATTGGGATTATGGAAATCCATTGAGTCTTTTAAATCAGATTTTAATTTCCGCCAAGACAGGAAACACGCGCTGCCACTACACTGAGCTATGGTGGAAGCACAACGTCACCAGAGAATGTATTTGTAAGAGGGAAGATGGATGTGGAGAAGATAAGTTACATGATGTGGTTTAGGAATGGAAATGGGAATGGAAATAGAAAAATTTCAGCAAACATATTTTTTTAAAATGAAAATATGAAAATGAAAACTGATTTCAAGAAATAAAAATAGAAAATGAAAACATGAAAACGTTTTCTAAAGCAAAGAGGCCCTTAGCTAGAATATTTTGATGCTCAAAGGACAAACTCAGAAAGAACGAGGAAGAACTTCAATGCCCTACATGTCTATTCAGTGTAAAGGAAGGGCTTATTAGATAAATATCTATATAAACATCTAGATTGGACCACATATCTATTCAGCGTTCAGGTGTCGTCATTTTAAG
Source organism: Cercis canadensis (assembly GCA_003255065.1). Classification (NCBI taxonomy): domain Eukaryota; kingdom Viridiplantae; phylum Streptophyta; class Magnoliopsida; order Fabales; family Fabaceae; genus Cercis; species Cercis canadensis. The sequence continues at coordinate 518 of QAOA01003686.1, read as the reverse complement.
ATTTTTTTTCTTTTGGGTGAAGTCATCATTTTAAGATCTTATTGAGGATCCCTTGAACTTGTAGTTGGTCACATTAAAAAATCTAATGGTAGTTATATATATAATTCAAGTTAGACTGAATCATTTAATTAATGTAAATAATTCAGCCACCAGCAAAGACGAGATAGTTAATCTTAATCATGATTTAGTCGTCTCAAAAACCATATATAAAAAAATTAACCATGATTGGATTGCTGATGCTTATCGGCTAATCGGCCGGCCAATGAAGATGTCATCTATGTGTATTCTTCTAGTTAAAGCATCATTTTGTGGATTTTAGTTTTTAAGAATTGAAATATTCACTCATTACATGAAGAGTAATGTCATTTACTTGATTTAAAAGAATGATGCTATTGACAAATTGAATTTTTTTTATACGCTACTTACACGGCATTATCTGAATCTACGTAGATCTTAGGTCTAGGTTGTAACATTTGTATAAAAATGCTAGTGTGGAGAAAGATTGGTATATATATATA
>QAOA01003682.1:132725-146717 GCA_003255065.1 Cercis canadensis | reverse complement strand
CCAAGGCAACACTCATTTGAAAAGAAATATTGTAACCTACAGGAACCATACAGCACAAAAGTTAGAATCACCAGAACAAACTCTCTCCGAGAAAATTATCTGATGTAGCACATGCAACTACTTATTTAGTTATTGTGCCATGTTTGCCACCACTTATGATAAAATACAGAATTAAACTTATAAAAGCGATAACTCTAACTACTTCATTTGGCGTGGTCTGCTTGTGGCTATCCGTGGGGAATCACGTTAGAAATTTACTTCCTCTTAGGTGTTTTCTTTGTGGTAATCAGAGAAACTTGTGACTTGGAATTCTTTTGCCTAATATCAGCAAGAAAGTGCCAAAAACGCTCACCACCCTTGAAGAAGGTTACTTGATTATGTTGATGCATTTTGTGTGGTCCCTTAGTGGGTTGAGATGTTGAGGCTTTCGTTGTAATTCCATTTTGTGTGATCACACAATGATAATTTATAATTTACATGATCCACGTTAATAATTAAATGACTAAAATCAATCCCCACTAACTACAAGAATCTGATGAAATAAAGAGCCCGCTTTGATAATTATTTTTCTTTCTTCTTTTTGATAGAAAAGATGGTGGGTGTAATTATGCATAGGGTCTATAGTGTACTTAGGCTCCAACCAAAAACTAATGTACACAAGTTAGAAGGTTAAAAAACACAAATCCACGTGAGATGGCAAGCTTACCGAGAGACAAACTTTGTAAGCTAGAAGCCGCCAAGAGAGAGAGAGAGAGAGCATTATTTAAGGAGAAGATAAGCCTTCGAATTTGTGAAGGCATCCATAGTCGAACTCAAGAACAATGAAGCTAATCGTCCTCTTCTTTCTCTTTACTCTATACTTCTTCTGTAGCTCAGCAAAATCTAGCTACCCACACTCACACCCACTTGACCCTCTAACCCCATCTGAGTTCAATCTTATCCGAGCCATACTCCTAAAGTCATATCCAACCTCAACTTTCACTTATCAGTACATTGGCTTAGATGAGCCAGACAAAGCCACTGTTCTGTCATGGCTATCCTCAAACCCTAAAACCCAGGCAAAAACTCTCCCACCTCGACGAGCATTCGTCATTGCTCGAGATCATGTCCATAAACAATCCCTAGAGATTACGGTTGAATTATCCACACTTTCAATTGTTTCAAGCAAGATTTATAACGGCCATGGCTACCCTTTATTAACCTTCAATGAACAAGCTGTAGTCTCCTTGCTCCCATTTAGTTATGAACCCTTTATTAAATCGGTGAAGAAAAGGGGTCTAAATATATCTGAGGTTGTGTGTATCACTTTCTCAGTTGGGTGGTTTGGAGAGGTGAAGACCAAAAGGGTTTTGAATATTCTTTGCTATTATACGAATGGAACTGCAAATTTGTATATGAGGCCATTGGAGGGGGTAACAGTGGTGGTTGATCTTGATGAGATAAGAATTGTTAAATACGTTGATAGGTTCATAGTTCCCATGCCAAAAGCAGAGGGAACTGAGTACCGAGCTTCAAAGCTGAAGCCTCCGTTTGGTCGAAAGCTTAAGGGAATTGCTGTCACACAACCTGATGGAGATGGACCCGGATTCAAGATTGACGGTCATACTGTAAGGTTAGCTTGCTTAACTTTTATATATATATATATATNATATATATATATATATATATATATATTTGAATCTAAAATTATAGTTAAAATATATAAAAAAAAAATTCTTCATAAAAAACACTCATAACTAATTAAGAGTTAAGTCAACCGAGCACTAAGGTACTCAAATTTAGCTAAGCTTCATTTGTTTATTAAATGAGTCTTATTCAAGCAAGTAAAAACTATATGTATTATATATAATTTAATATTATGCCGTTCATCAGCCATCTAAATGAATTGACTCGATGCAATTATTGAAATTGTCAGGTTCAACTCATTCAACTAAACGAATTTTTCTTTGACGAAGTAAATTGACTGTATATTTTTCTACTCATTTTTGAAAGGTGTGAAATTATAATGTCCTATATTATTGAGCTTGTTTTTTCTGTTATAAATGTGCCATCAGTTGGGCTAATTGGGCCTTTCATGTGGGCTACGATGTCCGGGCAGGCCCAATCATATCCTTGGCATCGATATATGATCTTCAAAAACAGAAATATCGTCAAGTATTATACAGAGGGTTCATATCAGAGTTGTTTGTGCCATACATGGACCCAACAGAAGAATGGTATTACAAGACCTTCTTTGATAGTGGCGAGTTTGGGTTTGGTCTATCTGCATCATCACTCGAACCTTTCACTGATTGCCCAGCCAATGCTGTATTCTTGGACGCATACTATGCTAGCTCTAATGGTACCCCAGTGGAAATACCTAATGCCTTTTGCATATTTGAAAAATATGCTGGAGATATTATGTGGCGTCATACAGAAGTAGCAATCCCAGGGCAAGTGGTAATCTTTTTATCCTTTTTCTTTTTTCCTTTCCTTTTTTCTTTTATTTGCATGGGGAATATACTCTGGGTTTTTGGCAGATAAGAGAAGTTAGGCCAGATGTGAGCTTAGTGGTGAGAACGGTCTCAACTGTAGGCAACTATGACTATATAATTGATTGGGAATTTACGCCAAGCGGTAGCATCAAACTTGGGGTATGAACTATTAGCACACCAATCTCTACCCTGATTTTTTTTTAATTATTATTATTATTTCTTTCTATAAGTTAACTATTCCTTTTCTAAGACAGGTTGGGCTAACAGGAATATTAGAGGTTAAGGGTGCGACATACACTCACACAGATCAAATAAAAGAGGACGTGTATGGCTCTTTGTTAGCAGATTATACTATTGGTGTTTACCATGACCACTTCTTGGCATATTATCTTGACCTTGACATTGATGGTGAAGCCAACTCCTTCATCAAGAACAATTTGGAGACTGTAAGAGTGAAAGATCATAGTTCACCAAGGAAAAGTTATTGGACAGTTGTGAGTGAAACTGCTAAAACCGAAGCCGATGCTCGAATCAAATTAGGGTTGAAGGCATCTGAGCTAGTGGTGGCAAATCCTAATAAGAAGACAAAGGCTGGTAATAAAATAGGGTACCGTTTGCTTCCAGGGTCCATAACACACCCACTTCTGTTAGATGATGATTACCCACAAATTCGAGGTGCCTTCACCAACTATAATGTGTGGGTAACACCATATAACAAGTCCGAGAAATGGGCAGGAGGACTATATGCTGACCGTAGCAGAGGTGATGATACTTTAGCTGTTTGGAGTCTCAGGTACAACACATATTAAATGCATGCCTGATTCAGTGATGGGATGTTCCAAAATAATTTTTGTTCTCCAAAATCAAAAGTTAGTATAGCTTTTGACCTGGAGACGCAAGTGATTTTGGGGGCTTCTCAATGCTAAAACAAGATTAATTATCAGAATTGGTGTTATTTATTTTAGAGTGATTAATAGAAACTGGCTGAGATAGAGTACTTGTTTTAATTGTCAATTGAATGTGCAGGGATAGGGATATTGAGAATAAAGACATAGTATTGTGGTACACTATGGGATTTCATCATGTTCCTTGCCAGGAAGATTTTCCAGTTATGCCAACGTTGAGAGGTGGATTTGAGCTAAGGCCAACCAATTACTTTGAGAGCAATCCAGTCCTTAAAACGAAGCCACCAAAGCATGTGTACTCGCCAAATTGCACATCTCAACCTTAGATGGATTTGCATCGGGGTGCCACATCATTCAACTTAAGTAGATAACAAAATATTGGAGCTTTGGAGTATTTTTATAAAAATAAATATATTTACTAAACAGAAATAAAGAGAGGCTAAATGACTTTATTATTGTATTACGGCCAACTGCCATATTCTCTCGATTGGCTGAAAAGTGATGCCATTTCATGGCTATTAAAGTTGGTATTACATGGCTTTATTTAGCGGCAACTTTGGATATCTTATCTTTGTCACTAGGAACTAGTAACTAGAATACAGTGTATCTCATTTTCATTGTCTTATGTATATATCAGCTTGGTTCTTGTCCTATGAGCTACTAGCCTTTGAATAAATAAAAGTACATTTACAGCCTCAACAAAATAGATATAAAGCTGTCCATTTGACACCTTAAAGGCAGTTGTTAGGCCTGTAATTGGCCATAATACTAACTTCTTTAGCATGAATTGGCCTTGGAGTTTAGCTTGAAAACAATCAGCTAGCCTCTGCAAGCCTATCAAGCCTATTACATCAACATATAAAGACTATCAGTTTCACCAATAAGGTGTCGTCTCAGTAGAAGCAGATTGAGCCTTAAGGTATTCTAGGCCAAAGGTTACGGGCTACTGCTTTCATCCCAAACAAAAATTAGTTTCATATTCAAAATGTGTGGAGATATTCTAAGTGTAAACCAAAAAAAAAAAAAGACCATCAGTTTCAAGCAATAAGATAAGTACTTCCGTTGGAAGCTGTAATGTCAATAAAGCTGTCTCTTTATTCTGATTATTTGTTACAAAATATAATCTGCTTTAATTTTATTTAGTAAACACATGTATTTTTCATAAAAATAGTCCAAAGTTTGGAGAGATAATATTATAATAGGACTCTCAAAATATATATAATGCGAGAGGAAGAACTTCATATGATCACTTAGAGAGAAGAACAATTTAAATTTTGTTGCATCCTTTATATTGGATCTTATGATCATATCCTCTATTTTCTGACCTTTGTCCGACTAATAACATTAGTTGGTCATTACATATATAACACGAAAATACCATTTATGTTCTTAGGACATCTTCCTCTGCAAACATGTTCATACAGTCATCGTATTCGTCTACATGCCTATTCTCGTTTTGCAACAAATACAGGCAAAGTTCATAACATTTGTCAAAAGGTGTCTTCCATGGATGGTTTTTTCGGGATGGATGTATTGGAGTACTGGAATAAACATTACTAACTTGCAGTATTTGAACAAGTGCTGAGACAATGAAGACCCACAAAGCACCCTTTTTATGACCCAAACTCTCTGGTCTCTGCTATTGACTTGGGAATTATAAGAAGGCAAATGCAAAAACTCATAGATTTATACTATTTTTGATCGGAGAAGTCATAAGAGTTTATGCAAAAAATAATAATAATAAAGATTACATTTTAAGAACGATTCATCATTTTCTAAAATTTAAGTTCTAAATAATTAATCCAAAGAGCTATTTTAGAATTTTGGCTTTTCATTCGTTTTTTCCTAGTTTACTTTCAGAAACACATATCACAATTGTATTTCTTTGTATAAGAAGGATCAAGAGGTTTTGAGGGTATATTTGGTAGAGGTAAGAATGAAAATTGAAAAACAGATGGATTAGAAATTTGGGATATACATTATGATTATATTTTTATTTTCATTCCCTTTACTTAATGGCAAGATTGACAACATAATCAAAGTAAATATTCAAAATATCACAAAAAAAAAAAAAAAAAAAAACTCAAACAACCCTAATTCTTAGTTACTAGGATAAGATATCCAACTTGCAGCCAAATTAATCCAACACCAAGTGGATGATAAAACCCTAATCCAACTAAGAAGAAACTAAAGCCCCAAAAGCCAAGCCCTAATATGAAATAACAAAAGATTAGCTTTGAAATTGTATGAACGTGAATAACCAATACAATTACAATAAATCTCTTTCAAATCTATACATAGCTTTCTGTCAAGACTGGTATAATCAATAATCTGGTTAAAATCTGAAAAATAGAAATAATGAATGAATTGGAAAAGAATCAAGATGGCAGTTGGTGACGGCACATTGGGCAGGAGGAACTGGTGTTGATCCAACGAAGAATACAAGATTTGTGGTAAACATGGGAGCATGGCGTGCGAACAACCTCAGATATTCCAATTCCTTCATCTTCATCATCATCATCATGGGCATGGCAGAACTTGTTCAAGCAAATACTACATCGTTTTGCCTCACAACAAGAAGCATCGTCAACCCTGAGTTTCTCCAAAGAATCAACGAAGCTTGATGCATCAGTACTGGGTGTGCTGGTCACGGCAAGCTTCACAACCAAAGTTAACATGCCACGACGACATCGTTGGGAGTTGGCGGTGAGCATGTCTCTAGCAGTGGAGACTAGTTGAGGCAAAACAGCGTCCAATAGCTCTGGGGGGATGTCCATGGAGGGTAACAAATCGTGAATCATAGGAAATTCGCCGAATTCACATAACAGGTCGCAGGGGACATAGAAGGATTGGTTGGACGAGGTAACTGTGGGCTTGCCAAAGGTTTTGGCAACATGGGTGTAGCAAAAATTGATGTTGAAGAAATCGCAGCATTCGAAGGTAGGCAAGGTTTGGTTTTGTTCTTGGACTGGGGTGATTTCAAGGTGATCAATATTGAAGGACTCCATGGATCACGTGTGAGGGAGAAGACGAGCTGATTCTCTGTTCTGAAACAAGAAAAGCCTCCAGATAGTAGTGCTTTTAACTTGAAGAGTTTCAATTAGCTTCCACTTTCCTTTAGGATTCCTTATTCTAAGGCACCGCCACTGAATTATTAATCAAATTTTTTGAAAAAGGCAAAAGGAAGAACTTTTAGGAGATTGGAAATTCGAGTCCTAAATGAAGTAACAATAACAGAGTCCTAAATGAAGTAACAGTAACAGAGTCCTAATCAACCATGTAACCCAAAAAATAGTCCTAATAGAGTAGAAGAGTCTGGAAAGAAGGAAATTTAAGAAGATGGGGAATGTTCTAGATAACTTCAAGCGGTTGCAAATCTCTATTTATATATTGGCATGAACTGTGGCTACATAGAAGATAATCCTGCAACAGCTAGAGAAAAAGAGAAATGGAATGTCGTTCCTCTGCTTTGAAGACTTTCCATGATGCTGCTATGCTGCTCATCATGGATAAGCAAAAGCATAAGTGAGGATCTTAAAGAAAGCAAAGGATATCATATCAAACTGTCATCCACAAGTTTGGATGAGTTGGATAGTGCTGTTGATGATGAAACTGCATTTGCTGACGAGTTCACTGCATATGTAAATGCTTTATGAAGATCTCTTACGAGATTGAAATTTCAAACTCAACTTTTAATTCTCTTAATCTCTTTGAACAGAAAATGTAACTTCTTTATCTAATAATACAAATAAAGGGAAGTTGTAAGGATTTGGAGGAGTTTTTTAAGAAATTTAAAGTTGAAATATATAACATGTAAGAGACAGAATAAGTCAAAGAGATGACCATTATTTAAAGAGAATATAAGCCTCAGAATTTATGACGGCATCCATAATTGAACTCAACAATAATGAAGCTAGCTAATCGTCCTCTTCTTTCTGTTTACTCTATGCTTCTTCTGTAGCTCGGCAAAATCCTGCTACCCCTATCCACACCCACACCCACACCCCCAAATAGATGCTATTCTTCTCTTCTCCTGCTTGCAGGTTGTGCAGCTACTTCAGGCAACAGTCACGAGTCAATAAGTGGTGGTGTCACCCGATGAAGCAGCGGTTCAAGGGCTGCTGTGGTGCTGTTATGTGTAACCGATGACATCAATTTTGTTTTGTTTTGTTTTGTTTTTTTATAATATTTTTGTGATTTTTTTTTAATTTTGTTTTAATGTGTAAATTGTAAATAAAATTTTAGTAGATTAAATTGTGACCTAGCTCTCTAGTACAAATGGACTAATACGAGTAAAACCCAGCCTAAGAAAAAAAGAAAAAAGACCATCCAAACTAAATAAATAAAAAGAAAGATTAAATTAAATAAAACAAAAAAAAAAAATGATTGAGGAAGGATTAGTTGAACAAGTGTGAAGGATACCATAAAGAATAAAGTAACATTAGAAGGGGGAAAAAATGCATCTAGGCATGAGGAGTGGTTCTAACTTTTAATAATTCTGCTTAAATGACTCTAGGTCTAGTTACATTAAAATGCTGCCACAAATACACCGTGAGAGATAGTATGATATTGTTAGTGTTTAAGTACAAAAATTTCGTCTCATTAAAATAACTAAAGTATTCTGCTCGTAATAAAATATTTTAATAATTTTTAATACATAATAATATATGATTTACTAATTGTATAAAAGTTTTTAGAATATTGATAAATCAAAATTAAATCATTTGGAGAACACTACCCTTGATCTCCAAATTTGAAAACAAAAACAACTGATACACATAGTCATTGATGACTAAAAATTGTGACTTACATTCAAGGTTACAACATAAATTTTGTATTAAATAATTTTTATATCCATCTATCTTGCTATTTCTTATGCTATGGAATTATCCATGATTGTTTATGACAATGTACATCAAATTCACGGGAAATTTCCCTTTTTTCCCCCCCTAGAATACTTCATAGATAGATGATGCCAATATTTTCTCATTAGTGATGCAATCAATAACTCGAAAGAATTTTTTTGTTGAAAAGTTTTCTTTTTGAAAAATTATATTATCCACTTTAATTAAATGATTAAAATAATTAAGTTCCTAACCAACCAGAGAAATCCATTTGTCATATAGGCCCAATGTGTTTTTTCAACAACCCACTTCCACATGTATTGATTGCTCAACTACAATCACTATTGTTAATAATATAATTGACACTAGAAAAGAATGCTCAATACTGTAGTCATTTTTTTTTTCATTTCAAAAAGAAATTAAGAACAGAATAAAATACTGTCGTAAATGTTAAGCATGTGTTTGTATTCTTTCTAGTTCACTGTAAATAGATTAATTTAAAAGACGCCTAATTCAAGAGTGGTGGACGTAAAAAGTTAGTCCACATGAGAAACGGTGACAGAGAGTTCTGTTTCCTAAACGTTGTAATGTTCCTTAACCTATTTTAATATATTTCAGTTTAACCAAAAAAACAATATGAGGGCAAAAATTGGTTCAGTTTACACCTCAAATCGACACTGAATTGACCAAACCATATTAGTTTGGTTATGTTTTTCAAATTTTTGAGAGTAAAACCGAACTCAATCGAACCGGTCCGGTTTGATTCGGTTCGATTTTGTCGGTTTTTGCTAAAAAAATCTGTACAAGNTAAAAAAATCTGTACAAGTTATTTTTTTTTTTTTTTTTAAATTTGAACAAGAAGAAAGCCAAAAAATGAACTGGTTTTAGTCATTTTAAAAAAAAAACTTCAAAATAACCAAAACGACGACATTTTAGCTTACTCGGGTTGGTTTATTTTTGATTTTCCTTCATTAAAACCAAGAATCAAACCAAATTTCTCAATTTTTAAAAAAATAAAAACCGAGAATCAGACCGACACCCTCGGTCCGATTCAATTTGATCGGTTTGACCGGTTTTACTTACACCCCAAGGCAACACTCATTTGAAAAGAAATATTGTAACCTACAGGAACCATACAGCACAAAAGTTAGAATCACCAGAACAAACTCTCTCCGAGAAAATTATCTGATGTAGCACATGCAACTACTTATTTAGTTATTGTGCCATGTTTGCCACCACTTATGATAAAATACAGAATTAAACTTATAAAAGCGATAACTCTAACTACTTCATTTGGCGTGGTCTGCTTGTGGCTATCCGTGGGGAATCACGTTAGAAATTTACTTCCTCTTAGGTGTTTTCTTTGTGGTAATCAGAGAAACTTGTGACTTGGAATTCTTTTGCCTAATATCAGCAAGAAAGTGCCAAAAACGCTCACCACCCTTGAAGAAGGTTACTTGATTATGTTGATGCATTTTGTGTGGTCCCTTAGTGGGTTGAGATGTTGAGGCTTTCGTTGTAATTCCATTTTGTGTGATCACACAATGATAATTTATAATTTACATGATCCACGTTAATAATTAAATGACTAAAATCAATCCCCACTAACTACAAGAATCTGATGAAATAAAGAGCCCGCTTTGATAATTATTTCTTTCTTCTTTTTGATAGAAAAGATGGTGGGTGTAATTATGCATGGGTCTATAGTGTACTTAGGCTCCAACCAAAAACTAATGTACACAAGTTAGAAGTTAAAAAACACAAATCCACGTGAGATGGCAAGCTTACCGAGAGACAAACTTTGTAAGCTAGAAGCCGCCAAGAGAGAGAGAGAGCATTATTTAAGGAGAAGATAAGCCTTCGAATTTGTGAAGGCATCCATAGTCGAACTCAAGAACAATGAAGCTAATCGTCCTCTTCTTTCTCTTTACTCTATACTTCTTCTGTAGCTCAGCAAAATCTAGCTACCCACACTCACACCCACTTGACCCTCTAACCCCATCTGAGTTCAATCTTATCCGAGCCATACTCCTAAAGTCATATCCAACCTCAACTTTCACTTATCAGTACATTGCCTTAGATGAGCCAGACAAAGCCACTGTTCTGTCATGGCTATCCTCAAACCCTAAAACCCAGGCAAAAACTCTCCCACCTCGTCGAGCTTTCGTCATTACTCTGATCATGTCCATAAACAATCCCTAGAGATCATAGTTGACTTATCCAAAAGCTCCATTGTCTCAAGCAAAGTCCACAATGGCCATGGCTTCCCTATGCTCACCATTGACGAACAAGACGCAGCCATTGAAATGACACAAAAATATAAACCCTTCATTGAATCAGTGACCAAAAGAGGTCTAAATATATCCAACGTTGCGTGTTCTGATTTCACAGTTGGTTGGTATGGAGAGGTGAAGAGCAAAAGGACATTGAAGATTCAGTGCTTTTATGCAGACGAGAGTGAGACTGCTAATTTATATGTGAGGCAATAGAGGGGATAACAATTGTTGCAGATCTTGATGAGAGAAAGATAGTTGAATATTATGACAGGTTCAATATTCCTTTGCCTAAGGCTGAGGGAACAGAGTACAGAGCTTCAATGCAGAAGCCTCCATTTGGTCCACAGTTGAAAGAAGCAGCTATCATGCAACCAAATGGTCTTGGCTTCAAGATAGATGGTCGTGTTATCAGGTCAGTTTCAGCTCTACAACACTTCAAGGGATAATCCCTCTTCAGTGTAATTAATGAACATAACATTCCGCTTTATATCACATTAAGTAATATAAATAAACAAATAGCACTGAATTAGCGTTTTCCTTAGTAAGTTTACTAACTAAGGTTATCCTTACTAACCAATTTTCTTGTCTCTTCCTGTTTTGAATGTGTTATCAGTTGGGTCAACTGGGTTTTCCATCTGGGATTTGATGTTCGAGCTGGTTCAATAATTTCCCGCGCTTCAACTTATGATGTTCAACAGCAAAAGTATCGTCGAGTATTATACAGAGGATATATATCAGAGTTCTTTGTGCCATACCAGGATCCAACCGCAGATTTGTATTTCAAGACCTATCTTGACAGCGGCGAATATGGATTTGGCCAATCTATTGTGTCACTTGAGCCATTGAAAGATTGCCCAGCCAATGCTGCATTTTTTGATGCATATTATGGAGGGGAAGATGGTAAACTTGTGAAAACATCTAATGCTATTTCTATTTTTGAGAAGTATGCTGGAGATATCATGTGGCGTCACACAGAATTGGAAATCCCAGGAGAGGAGGTAATTAATTAACCTATTTTCTCTTCATCTTTTTGATATGCCTTTTTTTTTTTTTNTTTTTTTTTTTTTTTTTTTTTTTTTTTTTTCTTTTTAATAACTTTATTTGACCTAAAAATAAAAAAAAAATGTGTTTTTGGCAGATAACAGAGGTAAGGCCAGATGTGAGCCTAGTGGTGAGAACAGTCTCAACTGTGGGCAACTACGACTACATCATAGATTGGGAATTTAAGCCAAGTGGTTCCATTAAACTTGGGGTATGCCTAATAAGTATATATTGCAATGGAGTAACATTAGACACAACATCGCCAAACTTATCATTGTGAATCTAGTTAAATTTGCACTTTATAATTTATTTAGATCCACTTAGTTAATTTTTTTTTTCATGAGATGCATAGAGATGTGCTTAACATTTTTCATAAAAATGCTGTTTATACAATGTTTGTATTTAGAATTATCCACAATTTTACAAATGACTCCATTTGAATTTATGTGACTTCAGTTATGTATAATTGTACATGCAAGAATTGTATACGTAGAATTATTCGTATAAAAGAGATATATTACACAAATTATGTAAATTTAGTGGCCTAATATATCGTGTAGTGTATTCTAATGCTATCTAGTATTCCCTGTCACCGTCAACAGGTTGGGCTAACTGGAGTTTTGGCTGTGAAGAGATCACCATACACCCACGTAGATCAGATAAAAGAGGATGCTTTTGGCACATTGCTTGCAGATAATACCATTGGTACACACCATGACCACTACTTGACCTACCATCTTGAACTTGACATTGATGGTGAGGCCAATTCCTTTGTCAAGACCAATTTGGAGACTGTGACAATAAAAGATAACAGTTCACCAAGGAAAAGTTACTGGACGGTTAGGCATGAGACTGCTAAAACAGAAGCAGATGCAAGAATTAAACTGGGTTTGAAGACATCTGAGCTAGCTGTGGTAAATCCTAACAAAAAGACAAAACCTGGGAATAAAATGGGGTACCGTTTGTTTCCAGGCTCAGTTGCAAACCCACTTTTGTTGACTGATGATTGGCCACAAATTAGAGGCGCTTTACCAACTACCATGTCTTTGTTACCCCATATAACAAATCTGAGAAATGAGCTGGTGGCTTATATGCTGATCAGGGAAGAGGAGATGATAATTTAGCTACTTGGACTCTCAGGTATATATATATATACCTTTCAGAATAGTGTTACATACTCAATTATTATATACACAACTATTTAACTGGGTACATCAGAGTTTACCATGCAAAATTTTGAGTTTAGATAGGCCACTTGTATATAGTTGTGTAACCTTTAAATATATGATAGTTGTGTAGGTAACACATTTATGAGATCAAATAAGATATAATCAACAAAATGAAGATATATAAATACTAAGTTTATCTTATAAGAAAATGATAAATACAAAAATAACCGTTCACCTCAATCCACAACTGTATTATGTGTTAAAATTTGAGTGAAATTCATATGAAAAAAAATTGAGTGGAATTAAATAAACTCTGACTCTATCATATAGTGTAGTTCATGAAATGTTGTAGCATAAAGTTTGTACATAATATGTGTATGCGTTTTAATAATTGGTAGCTGATTTTGCAGGAATAGAGACATTGAAAATAAGGACATAGTGCTGTGGCACACAGTGGGGTTTCATCATGTACCTTGCCAGGAAGATTTTCCAATAATGCCAACTCTAAGTGGTGGATTTGAGCTAAGGCCCACCAATTTCTTTGAGAGCAATCCAGTTCTCAAAACAAAAGCACCAAAGCCTGTGCGTCTGCCTAAGTGCACTTCTCAACCTTAGTTGGATCTTGGATGTTAATTTTACATTCATATTTCGTGTGCATCTTGTCGCAATGTCCCTTTTCGGGAGCGCGAAGCGGAGCGGCGAAACCCCTACCACGAAAAAAATAAAAAAAAAATGTATAAGGATGCATAATATGATGCAAAAGAATGGAGTCGCCACCAATCGTTTTATTCCATTTTTAGATAAATGAAATGGTGCGATTGGACACCTAAAAGATTTGGTCTACATTCAGAGTTTGGATTCGGGGGTTGATTACGTGTAAGGAAGGTATTAGCACCCTACGATGTCCGTTCTTAGAACGGTTACTTACTTAATCTTTTATTACCTCTTAAAGTGAATTAAATTGGTCCTAACAATGTGTTTAAAATAGAGTAGTACTTGGTTAGGTTCTGCTAGTCCTTCTAGCGAAACCTAAAATATGCCTCAAGACTATTAGATAGAGTTCGTGATTGTCATTACAATCCTCTCCCAATCTATTCTGTCATAAGCAAGTTTTAACACTTTTATTATTCGAGTAATAACTACAAAACACAATTCCTTATGCATGTTAGAAAAATGAATTTAAGATTTGTGGAAAAAGATTTTTATTGGAGATATTTCTTTGGTCCACCAGTACATCTGGAAAGTTAAAGGGACACTCCTCACCTCCGGAATGTCAAAGTGTC
>QAOA01003682.1:62752-121361 GCA_003255065.1 Cercis canadensis | reverse complement strand
TGATATTAAAAAATTTAGTGAGATCTTCACCTTTTTGTATATACTTTCAGATTATATGAACAACATATTTGCATAATAGTATCATCATCATTTCAAAGTGGTAGAAGTATATGTAGATATGCCATGTCACATTTTTTTTTTCAAAGAAAGATAGTTATCATTAAAGATAATGCAAGAGTTACATATACAACTCCACAAATCGAGCATGCAAGCCAACAACACACACCAAGAGTGGTAACAATAAGCAAGTAAGAAAAGATACACTATGCCAAAGAAAACAGAAAAGCTAAACAACAAGAACTATTAGCGGCTATCACCCGCAATGCCCAGGGCATATACCAGAACTCTTTCTAATCTGAAATAGCCTTAGCAACAGTCTCCGGAGGGGTCCAAGCTCACTTAGTATGATTACGCATATGTCTTAACATTCTTAGAGCAAATTATTTTGAATAGCTAGATTTCTAGTAGAATGCTTCTGTTGGGAGAAATTGACCAAAATGTTTATAGAGGCAGGTCTCTATAAAATAAAACCACACTCTGCGCCAACGAGGGTTGATCCATAGGACAGCCACCAATATCAATTGTACTGTAACAAAAGATGAAGCAAAACTCCAATAAAGGGCAGTGAAATCAATTGCAGGTTCATTTTTCCCTCTGTCATTGGAGGAAGTTGGTGGTGGTGATGGTGGTATTGTTGCAATGCCTCTGTTACTATTATTCCAAGAAAGATATGGATTTCCTCTATAGCAGCTTTCATCAAAGGTTCCAAATTGTCCCTGATCAGGTACTCTACCTGACAGATTGTTGTAGGACACATTGAAAATGGCTAAGGAATGCAAATCCTCTAAAAAGGGATATATCCACTCAAGATGTTATAAAAAAAGGTCTAAGCCTTTTATCTTTTCTAACTTGTGGAAGCTTTCAGGAATGGCTCCATTCAAATAGTTGTGAGATAAGTTGAGAACATGAAGAGCTGGGAATTCTCCTAATTGACTTGGAACCCCTCTTGCTAGTTGATTGCATATCTGACAGGGAAGTTCACCTTGCAACCCATTGCCTCCCAATAAAAGAAACATCAAATTTTTATTCCCATAAATGCCCGTAGGAATACTCCCAATAAGTTTGTTGTCTCTGAAATTAATTGTCAGTAATTGAGGGTTTCTTGATAATGCTCCAAGTATTGTACTAGTGAGACTATTCCCCTGTAAATGTATACACTCTAACTAGGATAGTTTGAAATATATGGCTGTTCTCTTGTGTGGCCAGAAAAGTCTCAAACCAAACCAGTCTTAGAAATCATCAAAATTCTCTCACAAGGGGTGGCCTTGCTTCAAGTGGTGGTTGCCATTGTTTTGTGCAATAATTGTGGTTCAGATCAATGACTGCAATGGTTGCTTCCAAGGAGAGAAGATAGCACTTCTGGATTACAAGGAATTTCTTAAGTTCCACAATTATTCTGCACAGTCTATCCTGCCTTCCTAGGTGTCTGACCCAAACAGTGACTGCTGTACTTGGAAGAATGTCACATGTGATTCCTCAATAGGTCATGTGATCCATCTCTCCCCTGATGCTGAATATCAACGGGAAAAATGTTACATCTCTTATGACTTGAACTCTTCTTTGCTCCAGTCTTTTAGCTTGAACTTACCTTTGTTCCAACCCATAAAGGAGTTGACAAGTCTTAACTTATCTTTCAATTGTTTTGATGGATTGATTCTCGCTAAAGGTACGAGACCCTCCAATCTAATATCCCCTTTTATCTATATTTCTATGTTTCTTTCTTCTTTTTTTCCTCTTTAATACAGAGAATATAAATCCATTTATTAGTAACAATAATAGCAATTTATAATAGATTATGAAACTAATATTTTGAAATTTATTTTGAAGATTATAGAAGTATGTCAACATTAAAGATGTTGCTGACATTAGATCTCAGTTACAATTTCTTTGATCTGAGCATCATAAGACTATTGAAAATTGAGTCATTGATGAACACACTTTTTATACAATAGTTATTCCTCATATTTAGTCTTTTAAACCTCTTTTAGGCTGAATTGAATAAACTTGGACCTCAGTTCATGACTTTGGATCAAATTGTGCCTAATTGCATTTTTCAGCAATACTGAGCATTTTATGTTGTCTCTGTGTTTCATGCATATCTTTAGTTCTGGATGTCTAAAAATTTCAAATGATACCTTGTAGAAAATCTGAGATAATTATCTACAATTTTCATTCAGGGCTCCAAAGCCAATTCGGAAGTCCAGAAGGTCATATGCAGCCTGAAAGCCAGAGAAGAGATGCTGTCGCAGGATCCTGACCCACATGCAGTGTTTGAACCATAACTTGAAATTTAGGAGTCATATGGACTTGAAACTAGTCCCATTGGAAAGCTAACAGATAGAACTTCAATTTTTATGAAGACCAGTTCACCAGATTTTATATTTTAGATGGTCTTAATTGCTATCGAAGTTGGCTGATGGTTCCAGAAACCTGTTGGCACTTAAATGGGCCTAACTTCCTCATGACAAGTCCAAATGAGCCCAAACCAAAGCCCAATGAAAGCTAAGGCCGATGGGAATAAGTGTGCCCTAAGGGCAATTTAGGTGTGCATATAATTTTAGAGGTCTATATGTTCAGAAAGGGGCAGCCGAAATTCATATTAGACACTTAGGATATTTTAGACAGCTTTTCAAGTTTCCTTAGTCTTTAAGTTTTCTCTCTAGATATTTTGTAAGAACTTGACTTCTCTTGTTCATGGAGGACTAAATCATCAAATTAATCCAAGTTTTGGCTATTCTGATTATTGATTCTGAGATTATGCTTTAATTGCTATTCATTCAATGATTAATCTACTTCTTGCTTTCTCTGAACTATTCTATTTAAATTGTTAAATTCGAATTTGGATCTTCATGTGTGATTGCTTAATTGCATGTGATGAAAGAGGAACTTAAAGATTAATTAATGTTTCTAAGCTTTTGGACGGATTAATTACCTTAGCTGGATCATGGACTTAGGTAAAACTGGATTTGAATGAGTGCTTAATTCATTTAGTTTTAGTTAATTCGAATTCTGGTTGCTTAACCAGTGGACATCCATAGAGGACTGAGAGAATTCTTGATGTTTTTTAAGGCCAAGAACAAGGTTAATAATTGAATGGATCATTGGAAATCAAGGATGGATTAAAATCACAATCAGTTAAGACTTGGATTGGTTGTTTTCCTTAAAGTTTACCATTTATAATTAATTTTTATTAATCACTAAAAAAAACAAAACCCCTTGTTGATATGTTTCTTAATATGATTCACTACTCAGAATAATCCTTTGGTTCAACTTAGGGCTGCCTTATGCTACAAGTAGCTTAGGTAATTGACCTTAAACTTTCACTAATTTGAGGAGCCTCGGCAGCTCATCAAATTTTGGCGCCGTTGCCGGGGATTATTCTAGTTTTGAATCAATATTAATAGTAGTAAAACTGACTTTTAACTTCCCCCTAATTCACCCTGCTTGTGTGTGTTTGTGTTCTTTTTACGGTTTAGGCCATTTTTCCATTACTTTTAGGCCAACTTTTCTATTCTGTGTGAGGCTAGTGGCCATTGTTTTTCTTGCTTTGAAGTTTCCCTAGATGTTTTAGGATGTCATTGAGTGAATTCTGGCAATTTGGATCATTTCCCCCTTGTTTTCCCTTCGGTTTGGCTTGAATTAGTGATTTTCGGGTGTACTGTTCCGACCAAAATTTTGTGCTCCGATTGACCTGAAACTTAGTTAGTTGAAGGAAAATAGGCCAACAATCAATAGTCACTATTGTGAGGTTTGCATTTATAAGCCAAATTTCACTGTTTTGACAACTTTTCCATTTTTAAAAAAATTTTTATTTGATTTTTGAGTTCCATTTTCATCCACCTTTCATGCTGTGGTGGTAGAAAATTTTTTAAAAATGTTTAGATACCTTTTCTAGTACTATTTTGATGTGTTTTTGCCTTTGTTTTGTGCTTTTGGTGTGTTTCTGTTTTAGTCAAATTATGTCATTTTTTTGTGTTTCTGTGCATTGTGGTGTGTTTAGGCATTTAGCCATTGATATGCATGGTGTATGACTAGGTCTTCTCTTTTTGAATTACTTGAAGTAGACCCTGAATTAGAGAGAACCTTGCATACACTTGTTAGGGCACATAGAGCAGCTAACAATCTAGAACCGACCATGGCTGAAAATAGAGCTTCTATTGTTATTCTTGTTGCTGACCCTGTTGATAATACTAATAGAGCTGATAATACTAATAGAGCTAGAAATAATAATAATAATAATAATAATAATAATAATAATAACATGCAAGCTAGAGACAGAACTCTTAAGGAATTGGCTACCCCTGATGTTACCTATCAACCTTTAGGGATCCAATATCCTGAAATTGATACTGCTTTCGAATTGAAATCTGGATTGATACATTTGCTGCCAAAGTTTCATGGTCTTGCAGGTGCAGATCCTCATAAACATCTAAAGAAATTCCATGTGGTTTGTTCCACAATGAGGCCACAAGGAATCTCTGAAGAGCATATCAAGTTGAGAGCATTCCATTTTTCTCTTGCTGATGCAACTAAAGATTAGCTCTTTTACTTGTCACAAGGTTCAGTCAGAAATTGGAGTGACATGAAGAAGCTGTTCCTGGCAAAGTTTTTTCCTGCATCCAGAACTGCTGCAATTCGCAAAGACATTTGTGGCATAAGGCAACTGCTAGGGAAGACACTGCACAAATATTGGGAGAGATTCACCAAGTTGTGCTCAAGCTGTCTTCACCATCAAATAAGTGATCAGCTTTTGATATAATACTTCTATGAGGGTTTGTCACATTCGGATAGGAGTAACATTGATTCTGTTAATGGAGGAGCATTAGTGGATAAAACACCAGCTGCTGCCAGAGATTTGATTTCCAATATGGCTGAAAATTCCTAGCAGTTGGGTGTTAGGATGCTTCCTTCCACTAGGGGAGTCAATGAAGTTTGTGTATCACTGGCTGACCAACAAAGAATAGAGCACAGACTTGATGAATTAACCTCCTTGGTGAGACAGTTGGCAGTTGGGCGACAAGTATCCATACCTCAACATGCAAGCTTGTGTGGCATTTGCGCTTGTCCATCTCATCACATAGACGCATGTCCTACACTTCAAGATGGTGATTCTGGATTTCAGGATCCCTCTGTAGCTGCAGCAGGTGTTTTTCCTGGTCGACCCTAATTCCAACCATAGCAGCAGCAGCTTAAATATGATCCATACTCCAACACTTATAACCTTGGTTGGAGGGATCATCCAAATTTCAGATATGGTAATGCTGCAGCACCACAGCAGCAGTCCTCCCAATAGCACCAGCAGCAGTATAGGCAACCATTTGGATAACAGAGCCAATTTCAACCAGCTAGGCAGAGCCAGTTTCAACAAAACAGGCCATCATTCCAGCAGCAGCCTATGCAGCCAGCCGGCCCGTCAACATCCAAACCTGAAACTTCATTGGAAGATTTGGTGAAACAAATGGCCACAAGCAACCTCCAGTTCCAGCAGAGGGTAGAGTCCACCATGCAGAATATGGAAACTCAGATTGGGCAATTGCATCATCAGTGAGTCTGTTGCAGTCCAAAGGTTCTGGCAAACTTCCTTCACAGACAATTCCCAATCCAAATGGGAGTAATGTAAGTGCTTTCACACTGGGGTCTGGAAAATTCTTACAAGTCCCAGCTGAGCCTCAACCTACAAGCGAGTCCCAACCGGCAGAGAAAACAGTTCTTGAGCCAATCACCCTTGCACCTGAGAGCAAGATGCCTGCAGTAGCTCTTCCCTTTCCACAGAGAGCTACTCTGTCCAAGAAGACAAATGAGGCTGAGAATGATAGGGAGCTTTTGGAGACTTTCAGGAAAGTGGAAGTTAACATTTCATTGCTGGATGCTATCAAGCAGATTCCTAAATATGCCAAATTTCTCAAGAAATTATACACTCAGAGGAGGCGACTGAAGGGCAATGAGTCAGAATGTTTCAGCCTTTATTCAGCCTCTACCCCAGAAATGCAAGGATTCAGGAACTTTCATAATTCTATCTATTATAGGCAATTCCAAGTTTGAGCATGTCATGCTAGATTTAGGTGCTTCTATAAATGTCATGTCTATGTCTGTTTTTAGTTCCCTCGGGCTTGGACCCTTGAGTGCCACAGGAGTTGTGATTCAGTTAGCAAACAAGAGCAGTGCCTATCCAGCTGAATTGATTGAAGATGTGTTGGTCAGAGTTGATGAGCTGATCTTCCCTATTGATTTCTACATTCTAGAGATGGAGGGACAATCACAATCTAGCAAGGCTCCACTCATTCTGGGTAGACCATTCCTCAAGGCCGCACGGACCAAGATTGATGTGTATGCGGGAACTCTATCTATGGAGTTTGGAGATTCTGTTGTGCAGTTCAATATTTTTTATGCTATGAAGCATCCCATAGATGAGCATTCTGTTTTTCACATTGATGTGATTGATGATTTGGTTGAGGATGTCTACCATCAATTGTGTGCTGATTTACCTGATTCGGCTGGTTTTGATGATTCTGTTCAGTGTCAATCTTGTACTAATTGTGATGGTGATTCTGTCTGTGTTATTTGTGCTGAGATCTCCACCTTCTTACATGATGATGACTCTGGTTCCCCAAAGCTGGCAGTAGCTGCTGTTTATGAGGAGATTCAGTCTGTAGAGATTGACATTCAACCACCTAGATTACTACCCTCTACAGGGCAGCCACCCAAGCTAAAGCTGAAGCCTCTGCCTAAGCATCTGAAGTATGCGTATTTGGCATCTGCAGAGCAGCTTCCTGTAATTGTAGCTAACAATTTACTTCATGAGCAAGAGGAAAGATTGCTGCGGATTCTGCGAGAGCATAAGCAAGCCATTAGCTGGACATTAGCAGATATTCTTGGCATTAGTCCATCGCATATTACTTGAAGATGGCGCTAAACCAGTGAGGCAACCCCAGAGGCGATTAAACCTTCTCATTCTGAACATGGTAAAGAAGGAGGTGACCAAGCTTTTGCAAGCTGGCATCATTTATCCTATATCTGACAGCACTTGGGTGAGCCTAGTGTAGGTCGTCCCGAAGAAATCCGGGGTTACAGTGGTGGCCAACCAAAACAACGAGCTGCTACCTACCCGAGTGCAGAACAGCTGGCGGGTCTGCATCGATTACAGGAGGCTAAATCAAGCCACCAGGAAGGATCATTACCCATTGCCGTTCATCAATCAAATGCTAGAGCGGTTAGCTGGGAAATCGCATTACTGCTTCCTGGATGGCTACACTGGCTACTTCCAGATTTATATTGCACCAGAGGATCAAGAGAAGACCACTTTTACATGTCCCTTCGGCACGTTTGCTTACAGGCGGATGTCTTTTGGCCTTTGCAATGCCCCTGGTACCTTCCAGGGGTGCATGGTGAGTATATTCTCAGACTTTTTAGAGGAGTGTATGAAGGTGTTTATGGATGATTTTACTGTTTATGGTTCTTCTTTTGATGCCTGTTTGAATAGCTTAGCTAGAGTACTGCATCGCTGCATTGAGACTAACCTTGTCTTAAATTTTAAAAAATGTCATTTCATGGTAGAGCAAGGTATAATTTTAGACCATGTAGTGTCTAGGAAGGGAGTTGAGGTAGATCCTGCTAAAATTGATGTCATTACTGTTTTATCTTACCCCATATGCGTGCGAGAAGTTCGGTCATTTCTTGGACATGCAGGTTTCTACCGGCGCTTTATCAGAGACTTCAGCAAGATAGTCATCCCGCTGTCTAGCCTTCTGCAGAAAGATGTGGAGTTTCTGTTTGATCAGAAGTGCAGGGAAGCTTTCAACCGCCTGAAGCTAGCTCTCACCAGTACCCCTGTCATTCAGCCACCTGATTGGACACTCCCGTTCGAGCTAATGTGCGACACTTCGAACTATGCCTTGGGAGCTGTCTTGGCGCAGCGAACGGCCAAAGTTTCCCATGTGGTTTACTATGCTTCAAGAACTCTAGATGCTGCTCAAGCAAACTACACAACCACCGAAAAAGAACTTTTATCTATTGTTTTTGCATTAGATAAGTTCAGGTCTTATTTGATAAATTCTAAGGTTGTGGTATTTTCAGATCATACAGCTCTAAAGTATCTTTTGAAGAAACCGGATGCCAAGCCACGACTGATTAGGTGGATGTTGCTGCTCCAAGAGTTTGATGTGGAGATCCGAGACAAAAGTAGAGCAGAGAACTTGGTTGCTGACCACATGAGCCGCATCGAGCGAGCTCTTGATCCACTGCCCATTTAGGATTCATTTCCTGACGAACAGCTGTTAGGGCTGCATGGTGAGTTTCCATGGTATGCAAATCTTGTGAATTATCTAGCTACCCATGTTTTGCCCTCACACGTGCACAAATAGACAAGTTAAAGAGTGAGGCAAAATATTATGTGTGGGATGATCCCTATCTCTGAAAGTTTTGTAGTGATCAAATAATTAGGAGATGTGTGTCTAATAGTGAGTTTCAGTCTGTTCTTAGCTTTTGTCATACCTTTGCATGTGGTGGACATTTTGGTCCTCAACGTACGGCTAGAAAAGTCTTAGACTCTAGATTGTATTGGGTCAATTTATTTAGGGATGCACATATATTTTATAAATCTTGTGAACAATGTCAGAGAACCGGGAATATTTCCCATAGGCATGAGATGCCCCATCAACCTTTGCTATTTTGTGAAATTTTTTATGTCTGGGGTATTGACTTTATGGGGCCTTTTCTT
Organism: Cercis canadensis; assembly: GCA_003255065.1. NCBI lineage: Eukaryota > Viridiplantae > Streptophyta > Magnoliopsida > Fabales > Fabaceae > Cercis > Cercis canadensis. The sequence goes on along the minus strand of QAOA01003682.1, from coordinate 112,585 downwards.
GTTTCTTTCGGTTTTATTTACATCTTACTTGTTGTCGATTATGTGTCTAAGTGGGTGGAGGCAAAAGCCACTCGTACTGATGATTCTAAAGTTGTTGTGGATTTTGTTAGATTAAACATTTTCTGCAGATTTGGCATTCCTAAGGCCATCATCAGTGATCAGGGTTCCCATTTCTGCAATCGGAGCATGGCAGCTTTAATGAAGAAATATGAAGTCATGCATAAGGTTTCCACCCTTTACCACCCTCAGACCAATGGGCAAGTTGAAGTCTCCAACAGGGAAATAAAGCATATCTTGGAGAAGACTGTTCAACCTAATCGGAAGGACTGGAGTTTGCGACTTGAGGATGCTTTGTGGGCCTACCGGACTGCGTTCAAGACACCTATTGGGATGTCTCCCTACCGGATAGTTTTTGGCAAAGCATGCCACCTTCCAGTAGAGCTTGAGTACAAGGCTTATTAGGCAGTCAAATAGTGCAATCTTGATTTAAGCCAAACTAGATCCCAGAAAAAGCTTCACCTCCAAGAGCTTGAGGAGCTTCGTTTGGATGTTTATGAGAGCTCCCGCCTTTACAAGGAAAAGACCAAGCGATTTCATGATAACATGGTGTTGAGGAAGGAGTTTTCTACTGGCCAGAAAGTTCTCCTGTATAACTCCCGCCTAAAGCTTATGCCCAGCAAGCTCCGTTCTCGGTGGCTTGGTCTGTTTGTTGTCACCAAGGTTTTTCCTTATGGTGCAGTCAAGATAGCGAGTGAGTCCACCAGCAAGACTTTCAAGGTGAATGGGTATCGCTTCAAGCCATTTTATGACAGCGCTCAAGAGGACATCGTGGAGGAGGTCCACTTGCAAGATGTCATCTACCTCCCCTGATAAGGATGTTTCTTCTCTCTCTTTTTATTTTACTTGTCCATATTTGCTTGATCTTAATTGTCATATATTGCTACTTCTTGAAGTTTTTACATTGAGGACAATGTAAAATTTAAGTGTGGGGGAGAGATTTCTGTGTAGTTTAGTTGTTTTATTGTTTTACTGTTTAGTTGATTAATTTTCTGTTTCTGTTTTAATTTTCTGTTTTGTGTCATTTTGCTGTTTTCTGTTTGTTGTTCTTGCTGTTTTTTCTGTTTTTGTTGTCATTTTTCTGTTTTAATTACCTTTCAATGATGTTTTAGGATGTGAATTTTATGAAGTTGTAAGTTGAATCAATTGCATTCAAGGTTCATAGCATGATTGAATATTTTGTTTTCATCCTTAATTTTACATGCTTGATTTTGGATGTTGGATTAATGATTAAGTTTGATAGATACATGCCTTATGAGTTTTGAGCCTTTTGATGAATGGATTTAGCATTTGTGTCATTCTTTTTCCTTCTTGTGTGATTTTCACTCATGAAATTTGTTCACTCTAGAACTTGCTGAATTCTTTTTAAGGCTACATTTTCATTTGCATACATGAACATGATTGAGGCATTCTTTTTTGATTTAGCTACTTTGCCAAATAGCCAACTTTGTATTATTTTCCTTTGATTACCCCCATTGAGCCTATTTGCCTATCTTTGATCTTAGCTCATTATATGCCTATATAAAAAAAAAAAAAAAAAAATCATGTTGTTACGTTACCTTAGGGAATGGGAGAGCATTGGTTCATTGTCTTGGAGGAGCTCTTATGCTTGTGGGTAATTAATAATGCAAGTGTGAAGGTTGTGAAATTTATAGTGCAATGTGCAAAGTGAGATGTGAAAGAAAGAAAAAGAAAAAAAGAGCCAATTGGTTCATTAAAAAAAAAAAAAATCAGAATTGTGAAAAAGGAAAAAAAAAAAAAATATGTGCAAAGGAAGGAGAATATGTTTTACACACTTAGAATTTAATGCTTGTCAGTTGAGTTCCTCTCCAATGTTCTTTTATTCTTTTTGGGTTTTTACCTTGTAATATCCATTTTGATTCATCCCTTTACCTTTGCCTTATTATAACCTTAAATAAAGTCCTCTTGATTTATGTGTGCATTTGTTTGAGTAGTAGAGAAGTAGAAGATAAGCAAGCTTATAGTAGTGCATTTCTTCATGAGTTTGATTGAGTGAAGTACCTAATTTCTAAACACTTGAGGGATTGAGAGTATATCTTGTGAGGATCTATCATTCTTGACTCATTTTTTCAATTGAAGTTACCTTAATTGTTGATTTTGGATGTGAAGAAATTTTATTTCATGAATGTTGTGACTTCCTTGAATTTTTAATTGCTCATCTTACTTGTGGTATGAACTTCTGCATATCTTAAATATCATTGGGAGGTGATCCTTTAGTTTTTAAATTTGTTTTTGTTTCCTTGTTCTTTCTTTTCTTAGTTTTGGAATTCTAGTTTGCCCGAGACGTGCAAAAGCTAAGTGTGGGGTAATTTGATGAACACACTTTTTATACAATAGTTATCCCTCATATTTAGTCTTTTAAACCTCTTTTGGGCTGAATTGAGTAGACTTGGACCTCATTTCATGACTTTGGATCAAATTGTGCCTAATTGCATTTTTCAGCAATACTGAGCATTTTATGTTGTCTCTGTGTTTCATGCATATCTTTAGTTCTGTATGTCTAAAAATTTTGAGTGATACCTTGTAGGAAAGATGAGAGAATTATCTACAACTTTCATTTAGGGCTCCAAAGCCAATTCGGAAGTCCAGAAGGTCATATGCAACCTGGAATCCAGAGAAGAGATGTTGTCATAGGATCCTGACCCGCATGCAGTGTTTGGACCATAACTTGAGATTTATGTGTCATATGGACTTGAAGATAGTCCCATTAGAAAGTTAACAGACAAAGCTTCAATTGTTATGAAGACCAGTTTACCAGATTTTATATTTTAGATGGTCTTAATTACTGTCGAAGTTGGCTGATGGTTCCAGAAACCTGTTGGCGCTTAAATGAGCCTAACTTCCTCATGAGAAGTCCAAATGAGCCCAAACCAATGCCCAATGAAAACTAAGGCCCATGGGAATAAGTGTGCCCTAAGAGAAATTTGGGTGTGCATGTATTTTTGGAGGTCTATATGTTTAGAAAGGGGCAGCCGAAATTCATATTAGACACTTAGGATATTTTAGACAGTTTTTCAAGTTTCCTTAGTCTTTAAGTTTTCTCTCTAGATATTTTGTAAGAACTTGGCTTCTCTTTTTCATGGAGGGCTAAATCATCAAATTAATCCAGGTTTTGGCTGTTCTGATTATTGATTCTGAGATTATACTTTAATTGTTATTCATTCAATGATTAATCTACTTCTTGCTTCCTCTGAACTATTCTGTTTAAATTGTTAAATTTGAATTTGGATCTTCATGTGTGATTGCTTAATTGCATGTGATGAAAGAGGAACTTAAAAGTTAATTAATGTTTCTAAGCTTTTGGACGGATTTATTACCTTGGCTGGATCATGGACTTAGGTAAAACTGGATTTGAATGAGTGCTTAATTCTGGTTGCTTAACTAGTGGACATCCATAGAAGACTGAGAGGCTTCTTGATGTTTTCTAAAGCCAAGAACAAGGTTAATAATTGAATGGATTATTGGAAATCAATGATGAATTAAAATTAGAATCAGTTAAGACTTAGATTTGTTGTTTTTCCTAAAGTTTACCACTTATAATTAATTTTTGTTAATCACTAAAACAAACAAAACCCCATGTTGATATGTTTCTTAATATGATTCACTACTCAGAATAATCCTTTGGTTCGACTTAGGGCTGCCTTATGCTACAAGTAGTTTAAGTAACCGACCTTAAACTTTCACTAATTTGAGGAGCCTCGGCAACTCATCAGTCATTCTTCTGAATAATGCAGATTTGGAAATTATTTACACATCTATCGCACATTTGAAACAATTTCCTTAACTATGGCAATTTTNTGAGTGTCGCATTTTGGAGAAATAGTTGAGTGTCGAATTTCTGCTGGAGCTCATGTGGAGTGCCGCACTTTGGGAATTTTTTTTTTTTTTACCTTGCATGGAGTCGCATTTTGGATGGTGGAGCACATGTGGAGTGCCGCACTATTAATGCGACTCCAAGGGGGTGAAAATGCGACTCTTCATACGAGGTTAAAAAAAAAAATTCCCAAAGTGCGGCACTCCACATGAGCTCCAGCAGAAATTCGACACTCAACTATTTCTCCAAAATGCGACACTCAACAGAAAAAAGAAGAAAAAAAAATTGCCGTAGTTAAGGAAATTGTTTCAAATGTGCGGTAGATGTGTAAATAGTTTTCAAATCTGTATTATTCAGAAGAATGACTCTTGAAAACTCTCACATCCCTAAAAAATATGATCCTTCATGATAATTCTATAAAAGGAAACTTTCCTACACAAGGTATGCATTTGTATGAACTGTAACTCAAAATTAATAGACGTTTCGTTTGCAATCTAAGTTATATATAAGGAAATGACTATTTGCTCTTATTTGCATCATTTTGTTCAGACTTATCAGTTTTACAAAACTTGAAAATGTTGGATTTGAGTCACAATCGACTTAGGAGTCCCTCTACAACCAAAGGTACGCACATGTGTGTATGTTGGTACAAGGCGTAACAATACTAATTTGTTTAGACTTTTAAGGGGCTTAGTGTATAGTTTGCAAGGTTTTTATTTTTATTTTTATTTTCATTTTTTCCATTTGAAACTTTGAATAAAATATAATGGGCATGCTCAATCATTTCTGTCAAATACTTACTTCAAATTCACAAATAATTCAAACTGACTAACTAAGAACCTTTTCTTGACATCATAATCTTATGATGTTTTTCATAAAGTAAGGGCATTTGCATTTAATTGAATAACTATTTAGCAATTACTATTGTATTTAATTTTCAAATGAACCCTCCACTGACTGGTTGTTTATTTACTTATTTAATTATTAATTTTGATTAGTAACTGAGTGGTTGTTTATATATATTATAGACCTTTGTGATATTAAAAACTTAATGATTATTCTTCACTTTTTTTTTAATTCAAAAAATAAAGGTTTTAATTTTTTTTAATAAGAAATAAAGGTTTTAATTTTTTTTTGTTTGGTTTGTGACGGGAAAATTATAATTGTGACATTGAAACTTGTGACTTAACATTTTCATATCTCAGTGCTTTGTCTAGGCTAAGGAAGTTAAAAACCTTAATTTTGGGTTCAAATGACTTTGACGAAAAAATAGTGGAGTATCTATTTGGCCTCCCAACTCCCACATCTTTGTTCCTAGATGATAATAAAATTACAGAAACTCTAGATAGCCAAGGTATGTACTTACTCGTAAATTTCATAAAATCATATTATTAGTTGTCTTGTCCTTTTTGGGATTATCAGTACAAAGAGAAATAGATTGTTAGTTTATTTCAGCAAACTCATTTATGCCTACCTTTGCCCCCATTTTCTAGAAAGAAATAGATGTAGAATTTTCATTAATGCTAGTATAAAATGGTTTGGTCCCTGTCAATCTAATATAGTTCCTTATCCTTCATAATTAATTAAATGTAAATGTCAGCATAATTCAAATTAATTAAATATAGTTCCTTATCGATCCTTGATGATTAATTAAATATAAATTTCAGCATAATTCAAATTAACTACACTAAATATTTGTTTCTCTGCATTCTTCTTAAGTTTTCTCTAACCTAAGCAACTTGGAAATCCTTATCCTAAATCCTTTTTCTTTTTAGACTTTAATATTAAAAAAAAAAAAAAAACCTCCCACCCAGGCTTTCATTCAATATACTATACCAGAAGGTAACATAATCTCGTAAGTATATTGTTATTTTGAAATGTCATTTGTTTTTTTTTTTAATTTTGTACTCTAGGTTTGTGCAATATGAAGACTCTTCAAGAGTTGGACTTAAGTTTCAATAATATTAATGGAATGCTAGATACATGCCTTAACAATTTGACATCACTTCGAGCTCTTGATATCTCACATAACAATTTAAGCGGGAGCATATCATCACCTCTCATTGCTAGCCTTACATCCCTTGAGTACCTTAATTTCCCTTTGAAATAACAATTTTGAAGGCGTGTTCTCATTAAGCTCAATGGCTAATCATTCAAATCTTAAGGTTTTAGCACTTGGACAAAGGGAAAGCAATAAGCTTCAAGTGGAAACTGAAAATCCCCCTAACTGGATCCTTTCATTTCAATTGAAAGCTCTACACATGCCCAATTGTCAAGTGAACTTATCAACAAGAGCTATGCCTTCCTTCCTATCACAGCAACATGAGTTGGAACACGCATTGATCTCTCCAGAAACAACCTAGTTGGCATGTTTCCCAACTAGTTGCTAGTGAACAACCCAAAGCTGGAATATTTGTTCTTGAATCATAACTCTTTCAGTGGTTCATTTCAACTAACCACTGGTCTAAATCAACTCCCGGATCAAATGGTCCTGTTTGACATATCACAGAACAAGATCCAATGTCGGTTACTAACAACATAGGATTGTTCTTTCCACAATTAGAATCTCTAAATGTCTCGAGCAATATATTTGATGGTGATATTCCTACTTCAATCGGAGAGATGTCAAACTTGCGGATTCTAGATTTAGCACACAATAATTTTTCAGGTATAATACCGAAACGTATTCATCTGGGATGCATCTCATTAAGTATTTTGAGTCTATCAAATGCTTGCAGGGACAAGTATTTCATACATCTCCAAATTTGATAAATTTATGGTATTTGATGATGGACAACAACCAGTTCAATGGAACATTTGAAGATGGATTATTGAGTACGAATGGTTTAGCATAATTGGATGTTTCAAACAATAAGTTATCAGGTAGGCCTCCTGCAGGCTGGATTGGAAAGCAGGCACTTCAATACTTAAGTGTGTCACGGAACAAGTTTGAAGGTGAAATACCAGAAGAGTTGTGCAAACTTGATCTAATATCCATAAATCTCTCTCATAATAGATTCTCTGGTGCAATACCTTCTTCTTGCTTCAACATGTCATCGTTAGCGTTTATTCATTTACAGGGGAATAGTTTCACTGGTACAATACCTGGAGCATTATCTAGAAGCTTTCAATTAGAGATTATTGATTTGCGAGACAACAAGATTATTGGAAGTATTCCAAAGGGTATTTATAGGCTTAAGAATTTGATGTTTCTTTTATTGGGAAGTAATAAGTTGCAAGGTGAACTTCCTAGTCAAATATGCAAATTAAAAGGACTTAGTTTCTTAGACCTTTCACGTAACAACTTCACTGGCCCCATACCCTCCTGCTTTAGTAATATACCTTTTGCCAAGGATATTCATTTTTCCAAGGATGGTAATTTCTTATCTGGAATAGGTGGTATTATGATTTCAGAATATTCATATGGGTATAATTTTTACCTGCCTAATGAGCCATTTTACTTTTCTTCTTTTGAAGAGAAAGTGCAACTTACAATAAAAAGTTTAGCCCTCTCATATAAAAGTGATATCCTTAATTATATGTCAGTGTTAGATTTATCATTCAATCAACTAACAGGAGAGATTCCAAGTCAATTAGGAGAATTATCAGCTCTTCATGCACTGAACTTATCTCACAACCAATTGAGCGGAACCATTCCTGAAAGCTTCCACAAGTTGGAAAAAATAGAGTCTAGACCTTTCTTACAACAACTTGAGTGGGAACATCCCTATCCAATTGCAAGATTTGAACTCCTTGGCCATTTTCAATGTATCCTACAACAATTTGTCAGGTGTAGCACCTGATCAAGGACAATTTGGAACCTTTGATGAAAGCAGCTATAAAGGAAATCCATATCTTCATTTGAAGAACAGCAACAGAGGCATTGCAACATTGCCAACTCCACCAACTCACTCCAATGACACAAAGAAAAATGAATCTGCAATTGATTTCACTGCCTTTAGTTGGAGTTTTGCTGCATCCTTTGTTATGGTGCAATTGATATTGGTGGCTGTCCTTTGGATCAACCCTCACTGGAGAAGAGCATGGTTTTATTTTATTGAGACATGCCTCTATAAATGTTGTGGTCAATTTCTCCCATATGCATTTTACTAGAAATCTAGCAGACCTAGAATAAATTGCTCATGAATGTTAGACATATTTTAATTGTTTTTATCAATCATAGTTTGATGTATACTATTGGGGGTTGCTCATAGTTCACACCTCCCAGAAATAAACATACTTTTCTTATTTTCAAGGTATGATAATACTATGATGTAAATTTGATGTTCATAGTTCCTGAAAACTAATGATATTATATGTTACAGGTTTAAAACAATAAATTATTACGATTTGATCACTTCAATCTGTCAAACTACAAATTTATCTGCTGGACCTGTGGTGGACCAATCACTTTATGTTCATATGAGCCAAGCAGTCTGGCATTGCTTGCATTCTGATTACTAATGTGAAAATTTTCAGTATCAGCAAACTTCATTTGAGAGAAGAAAAAAGAAATGATCCGAGGAAATTTCCCAATGGATTTTCTCTACGGAAAGAACTGCTCAGCCAAATCCTCTATAACAAGAACATCCAGATTTTATAGTTATATTCTGTTATCTCTATAAAATAGAGCAATAAAACTTATCTATAAGTAAATCATCTGTGTAGAATTCCAGCAGCTATATCAAATGTTTTACCAACATTACCAGCTGATTTTCAAAGGCGATGTGCTAGCTGCTATTAAACATTTTTTCGTGCATGGATACATCTCATTGGACTTGAAATGAGCTTCAAAGTATTGGCTGAGTTTTTATTTTGTCTTCTATATTATGTTCCAATATGTTCTTAATAAAAGTTAATGTAACTTATTTTAGTAAGGAAAAGTGGATTTCATCATTAGAAATTCTATTAATATGTTGCTTAATTTAGGTCCAATTTAGTGTTGTATCATCAATTTCTTCTTCCATAACTTATTTTTTTGCATTGACTTGACTCGCTAATATCTAATTTCCAATAAGTTTTTGGTATATAGCTCTTCTCTTGTGTGACAAAAAAATGCCCAAACTAAAACAGTCTCATCATGCAATGTTGTCATTGGAATAGACAGAGAGGTGGAGAGCTCATTGAACTTGAAGGAACAGAGTGCTCTGTTTCATTGTTTGCTTGGATGAGCTTCAAGTTAATGAGAGTCTTAGTCTTTTGCCAAAGTTTAATCACGGTTTTCATGTTCCTTCCCCTGTATTCATATTTGGCTTGGATCACCTACCAATTATGATTATTCATATTGGACTGAAACTACTGTTGCCACATGATCTTGTAAGCTGGACTGTAATGCAAACCATGCCTGCCTTATCCTTCTTGTGTGATCCTGAATGTTAAACTTTTATTGCAAAATTTAATAGGAATGAATAAACTTTCATTGCTGACTTTAATTAATATTTAAAAAATATCAAGCAAAATAAAAATTTTAAATACCAGTAGTGGAATTTTCAAAGTCCAGCATGAAAGAATGGTTGACTTGTCACATTGACAATCCTCAGGACGCACTTGGGGAGAGAATACTTGCTTCTCAATTATTTGAAAAAAATAATAATAAGCTTATCGTTATGGCATGGTCTTGGTTGCAGAAAATGAAAGTTTTGTTGCATTGACTTGAATAGCTAATATCTAATTTCCACGAAGATTTTGGTATATAGCTCTTCTCTTGTGTGCCCGAAAAAAATTCAAACAAAAACAGTCTTAAAAATCATCAAAATTCTCTCACATGGAGTGGCCTTGCATGAAGTGGTGGTTACAATTGTTGTTTGCAATAATTGTGGTTCAAATCTATGGCAGCAATGGTTGCTTCCAAGAGGAGAAGATAGCACTTCTGGAGTACAAGGAATTTCTCAAGTTCCACAATTATTCCATACAATCTCTCTTACCTTCATGGGTGAATTACCCAAACAATGATTGTTGTACTTGGAAGAATGTCACGTGCGATTCTTCTACAGGTCAGGTGATTCATTTGTCTCTTGATAGTGTAGAAGAATGGAAAACATGTTCTTATTATATGAGCCCTATAAGCTCAGAATTGTCTTTGTTACGATCCATGAACTTGAACTTGTCTTTGCTCCAACCCTTGAAGGAGTTGAGATGTCTTAACTTGTCTTTCAATTGTTTTGATGGCTTGGTTCTCACTGAAGGTACCCACCTTCCAATCTGATATTTCTTTCTATGAATGTTTCTATTTCTTCTTCTCATTTTCTGCTCTAATATGGAGAACATGAATCCATTGGTTAGTTGCAATAATAGCAACATAATGAACTATGAAATTGATATTTTAAAAATTATGTTGAAGACATAATTCCTTTAACATGAGCATCATAAAACCATTGAGAACTCTCAAATCCCTCAAGAGTCTAATCCTTAAGGATAATCATATAGAACCTTTTCCTAAAGTAACTAAGTAACTAAATTGGCAAATAGTTCAAACTAAGTAACTAAGAACCTTTTCTTGACAACATAATCTTATGATGTTTTTCATAAAGTAAGGGCATTTGCATTTAATTGAATAACTATTTAGCAAATATTATTATATTTAATTTTCAAATGAACTTCTCCACTGTGTGGTTGTTTATTTATTTATTTTCTTTGTTGGCAACTGAGTGGTTGTTTGTAGACCTAGGGATATAGATCGTCTTGCTTTTGCTGATATTAAAAGCTTATGATTATTTTCTATTTCTTTCTTTTTTTATTCAAAAAATAAAGGTTTAAATTTTGAAGTTTGGTTAGTGATGAGAAAATTGTGATTGTGACATCAAAAATTGTGACTTGAAATTTTCAGATCCCAGTGCTTTGTCTAAGCTAAAGGAATTAAAAACCCTAAATTTGGGTTCCAACATGTTTGACAAGAAAATATTCAAATATTTATTTGTTCTCCCAACTCTCTCATCTTTATTCCTAGATGCTAATGACATCACAGGGGCTCTAGATATGTACCAGCTACTTTCATAAAACCATATCCTGAGTTGTCTTGTCCTTTTTTGGGATTATCAGTCCAAATAATATTAAGTTCATAAAAATACATTGTTAGTTTTATCTCAACAAACTCATTTTTGGCTACCTGTGTCCCCATTTTTTTTTTAAAAATAATTAGATTTAGAATTGTCTTTAATGCAGTGTAAAATGCTTTGGTTCTGGTCACCTTATCAATTAATTAAATGTAAATTTCACCATAATTCAAATTAACTACACTAAATTTTTGTTTCTCTACATTCTTCTTAAGTTTTATCTAACCTAAGCAACTTGAAATCCTTATCCTAAGATTCTTTTTCTTTTTGAGAAAATATTGTACACCTTAATATTACCCAAAAAAAAAAAAAAAATCACTTATATTCTGTTTTTTTTTTTTATCTGTATATTATTCTTTTTTTCCTGAGCTTGCTTCCAATATCCTATACTGGAAGGTAACATAAACTCATATTATTTTGAAATGTCAATTTTTTATTTTTTACTCTAGGTTTGGGCAACATAAAGACTCTTCAAGAGTTGGACTTAAGTTTCAATACTTTTAATGGAATGCTATATACGTGCCTTAACAATTTGACATCACTTCGAGCTTTTGATATCTCATATAACTATTTAAGCAGGAACATACCATCACCTCTTACTACTAGCCTTGCATCCCTTTAGTATCTTTCCCTTTGGAATAACAGTCTTGAAGGCTCACTCTCTTTAAGATTTTTGGCTAATCATTCAAAGCTTAAGGTATTAATACTTGGACAAATGGAAAGCAATAGGTTTCGAGTGGACACTGAAAATCCACCTAACTGGATCCTTTCATTTCAATTGAAAGTTCTAAACATGCCTAATTATCAAGTGAACTCACCTACACCAGCAATGCCTTCCTTCCTTTCGTACCAACAAGGTTCGGAATACATTGATCTCTCCAAAAACAACCTAGTTGGCATGTTTCCCAACTGGTTGCTAGTGTCAACCCAAAGCTGGAATATTTGTTCTTGAATGATAACTCTTTCATTGGATCATTTCAACTACCCACTGGTCTAAATCAACACATGGATCAACAGCTCGAATTTGACATATTAGACAACAAGATCCAAAGTTTGATACCTGAAAACATAGGAATCTTCTTTCCAATTTTAGATACTCTAAATGTCTCGAGCAATAAATTTGATGGTGATATTCCTGCTTCAATTAGAGAGATGTCAAAGTTAAGGGTTCTGGATTTGGCACACAATAATTTTTCAGGTGAAATACCTAATTAGATTCTCCTGGGATGCATCTCATTAGTCTTATTGAGACTATCACATAATAGTTTGCAAGGACAAATATTTGCTACACCTCCAAACTGGAAATATTTAGAAGTCTTGATGATGGATAACAATGAGTTCAATGGAACACTTGAAAATGGAATATTGAGTATGATTGATGTATGGGAATTGGATATTTCTAACAATAAGTTATCAGGTAGGCTTCCTGCGGGTGGATTAGCAAAGTTGGTTACTTTAGTGTGTCAAGGAACAAGTTTGAAGGTGAAATACCAAAAAAGTTGTGCAAACATGAGCTTGGAGTTATAAATCTTTCTCATAATAGATTCTCCGGTGCAATACATTCTTGCTTCAACACGTCATCATTATAGTTTATTCATTTACAAGGGAATAGTCTCACTGGTACCATATATACCTGGAGAACTATCAAGATGCCCTAAATTAGTAACTATTGATTTGAGAGACAACAAACTTTTTGGAAGTATTCCAAAGGGCATTTATGGGCTTCAGGATTTGAAGTTCCTTTTATTGGGAGGCAATGAGTTGCAAGGTGGACTTCCTAGTGAGATATGCAAATTAAAAGAACTCAATTTCTTAGATTTTTCACGTAATAATTTCACTGGCTCTATACCCTCCTGCTTCAATAATATATCATTTTCCAAGGATTTTGTTGATTTCATCTTTCAATCATTTGGCAGTGTATCTGCGTCACCATATTCTCCATATTCGTATGGGTACCATTTTGACGTGCAACATGATGAAAGTTTCTCTTTTTCTTTCGAAGAAGAAGTGCAACTTACAACAAAAAGTTTAGCCCTCTCATATAAAGGTAATATCCTTAGGTATATGTCAGGATTAGATTTATCATTCAATCAACTAACCGGAGAGATTCCAAGTCAATTAGGAGAATTACCAGCTCTTCATGCACTAAACTTATCTCACAACCATTTGAGTGGAACCATTCCTGAAAGCTTCCACAAGTTGGAATTGATATAGAGTTTAGACCTTTCTTACAACAACTTGAGTGGAAACATCCCTCTTCTATTACAAGATTTAAACTTTTTATCCATTTTCAATGTGTCCTACAACAATCTGTCAGGCAGAGTACCTAATCAAAGACAATTTGGGACCTTTGATCAGAGCAGCTATACAAAATCCATATCTTTCTTGGAATATCAGTAACAGAGGCGTTGCAACAATGACACCAACAACTTCCTCCAATGACAGAGAGAAAGATGAAAGCACAATTGATGTCACTGCCTTCTATTGAAGTTTTGCTGCATCTTTTGTTATAGTACAATTGATGTTGGTGACTGTCCTCTAGATCAACCCTAGTTGGCAAAGAGTATGGTTTTATTTTATACACACCTGCCTCTATAAATGTATTGGTCGATGTCTCCCAGATGGATTCCACTAAAAATATAGCTAATCGAAAATAAATTGCTCCAGAATGTTAGACATATTTGTAATTATACTATCATGTATTATTAGTGGGGTAGCATATGTCTTCCTAACACCCAGAAATAAACATATTATCATGTATTATTACAGATGATGATACAATCATGCATATTTGTTGTACATATAGTCTATAATTATGCACAGAAAGGCCAAAATCTAATTGAACCAATTCAAAATATGGCAAGAGAATTCAATTCATCAGAATCACAAGTAAATATCTGTTTAGAAAAAAATTTCACTTCAAAATTGCTTTACAAGATCTGGATTGCATGAAATGAATGAAAATACTCCATTGATGCCAAAAGGATTTCTATAGGCAACCACAAAGACCCGAAGCACATCAATGAAGCAGTTTAGAGCTTTCTCAACTCAACAATGCTACATATATTCATCAACTAGTATAACCATAGTTTATGAATTCTCATTTAAATTTCCAAAGTTGTAAACAATAGACAACTTGAGGTTACAAATTAACCATATCATGGACTGTGGAAGCAAAATTGGAAAAAATCAAAGGGACAAAAATTAGAGAAAAACATCAAAATGTAGCAGAAAAAATAACATACTCACTACTGATGGAAACTATAAACGAAAAAAAAAATACAGTTGATACAACAATTAATCAACCAAATACTCTATTCTCATCTATTCTTCCTCTATATCTTTACTTTTCTTCTTCTCATGCTTCTCCTTTCCACTTCAATCATCATCATTGTTGCGACGAAACAAAGTGCAAGTGTACACTATCGTCTTATAAGTAATATAATAAGTGAGTTATTGTTCTCAAGAGAATTAAAGCTATTAATTATCAAAATTAGGTTAATTCTAATTTTATCTGATCAATTGATTAAGGAAAAATTGCAAGAATAAACTTAAATAAACTGAAAGTAAGCAAAAACATATAAAAATCAAGAATTAATAAAGAGAGAAAGTCTAGGATTTCCGATTTCACCATAACTAATTTCGATTTTTCATTTCTTATTTCCTTAATCTAGATTTATCTTTCTAATTACTAGTCAAGATTCCCTAATTTATTCATTGGTCTCTCCTAAGATCTAATGAAATTATTCTCAAGTTATGAATCCATTATATTCCTATGTAAATTACGAATAACTAAAAAATTTATTTAATTATATGGATTTCTTTAATTGACTACACAATTCATTGAAATATATCCATATCCTACATGCAACTTATGAAATTTGTCTCAATGAATTAAACACACAAATCTATTTTCGGTCTCATTGTGATTAACCTATCAACTAATTGGTAATCAAACAATTAGAAGTATGAAGAACATAGATAAACATTTAAGTAGAAAAGATAAAATCATAAATTAATTCTAAAATGAATTACAATCATTTATAATTAGGCTACATCGGTGCCCCTAGAAAGNACATCAGTGCCCCTAGAAAGAAATTAGTTCATGATTATAAAATAAAATAAAATTGAAGAAATTATAGACATGGATGAAAGAGAAAGAGAATAAAAACTCAGTATTGATCCAAGAATAGCTGCTGCTAATTCTCCTCTCCAAGTTTTGTCTTGCTTCTTCTCTACTCTCAAAATGTCCCACAGTATGTATTCTAAAACCTAACAGTCCTATTTATACTTCTATTACAAGAGTCCTAATTAATCTAGGAAAATAAACTAACACCTAAAAGTACGAAAGCCCAGCGCTGCAGCTCTTGAGTTTGGGCACCGCAGCTCTTTCTCTCTGGTTGAAGTGCTGGTCAATGCGGGGGAAAGGAAGAGCACAGGCGTTGAGGCGCTTCTTCTCTGTTTGAGGGGGAGTGCATGGGCACAGATGCTCTTACTTTATGCCTTTTCATGCTTTGATGCCCAAAGCTTCCAAAATTCGTCATTTCTTTGCCTAAAGGACCAAAGCCTTTATATTTTAGTTAAACCTACACAAATAACAAAAACATATTATTTAATACTAAAAATACTCAAGAAACATATAAAATATTAAACTAAAAATACTTAAAGAGTGGATATAAAAACCACTCCACAATCACCATCACCATGTGGTGGACCACCCCATATGGTATATCCGCACCACTGGTCTTCAAGAATCAATTATCAGTGCCATTACGGTTTAGTATAAGAGAGGTGAGGGTTTGATTGAAGAAACAGAGTGCTCTGTTTGCTTGAGTGAATTTCAAGAGGATGAGACTCTTAGGCTTTTGCCTAAGTGTAATCATGCTTTTCATCTCCCTTGTATTGATACTTGGCTTAGATCACAAACAAATTGTCCTATGTGTCGTGCTCCTATAGTCACCAACACAGCAAGAACACCATCTGAGGTGCCTAATCTTGTTGATTCAAGCTCTATGGAAAATACGCAGATGGAAATTGTTATAGATAATGGTGAAAACAGTGTGAGAATTGAAAATGGTGTTCCTGAATTGAGGATTGGAGTAGAGGAATAAGCTCAATTGGAAAGTGAAGAAGATGGGAGAAACGTATGTGAAAGTGGAAACTCAAGTGCTGAGGGGGAGAACTTGCAGCCAAGGAGAAGATCAGTTTCTTTGAATTCTTCTGCTGCAAAGATCAATCTTGCTCTTGCTACTTTTGCTCTAGCAGGAGGGATCTTCTGGGAATTCAAGTAGGAAATTGGGGCAAGTGAATGGAGCAATTGTATCAAAGAGGGTTACGAAAGGTAGTTCTTTTAGAACGAAGGTATCTGTAGAGTGCACCTACTTCAATGAAGAGATCACGTTCCTTCAATGGGAAACACCTGCTATCCTGGTATAGC
Source organism: Cercis canadensis (assembly GCA_003255065.1). Taxonomy (NCBI): domain Eukaryota; kingdom Viridiplantae; phylum Streptophyta; class Magnoliopsida; order Fabales; family Fabaceae; genus Cercis; species Cercis canadensis. The sequence goes on along the minus strand of QAOA01003682.1, from coordinate 96,204 downwards.
CGCAGTCAGAAGAAGCCAAATCCTCCAACAAGAAGCTTTTGATTGTTCTTCTTTGAGTGCAGGTGAGTGCCTTTGTAACTCTCAACAAGCTGAGAGTTTGAAAGTTTTGTGGATGCATCAAATTAAGCTATATGATTATGCTCAAGTGTATAATAGCCAAAACAAATGTTAAGGCAAAAAATTAAAAAGCAAAACAAAATGCAGATTGCCTTTTCCAGATTTTGCTTCGAAAGTGCCATGTTTTTTTGTATCTGCATGATATTATGGTTTTCTGCAGCGAACCAGCAAATTGTAAGTAGAAGTTGTAGAACATTGTGTTGTTGTTCTTCCCAAGTGAAAATGATACTTCAAGCAAATTTTATTTCGCAGTTGAGAAATCAATGCAGAATGCGCATAAAAGGAATTATATTTATAATCTAAAGCATTGTTTTGAATTGGCTTTTAGCTATAGATGTAGCAGTCCAATTACCACATTCTTCATGCATTGCTACCTACTTGTAATCCTGCAAATTGTTCAAATGAAAACGATATCTACATATTCTCGATAACTTGGTGAAGAGCACCAAGTTTCAACCATTTTTGTTCCGTAATTTCCCCAAGAGGTAAACATTTTTGGAGCAAATGTACTTTGAACGCATAGAGGGTACAACGTTGCAATTTCTTCTGTCAATTACCTATTGTTTTGTAAGATGCTCCTCAGTTGTTCCTTTCAATGAAATTTCATTTTAGCATAAAATAAAAAATAATTGCTAACTTTACTTAATATAAAAGAATATCAAGTAAAATATAAATACCAGTGGTGAAATTTTCACAATCCAGCACAAAAGATAAGGTTTGTTCATCACATCGACAAAAACTAAGGATGCACTTGGAGACAGAGGAGTCAAGGCAACTTTGGTCAAAACATTGAATTGAGATTAATTACTTAGTAGTAGCAAGTCATGTGAATTGAACATTTTATTAGAAAATTTCTTTTCAGATTGAAATAAAGACAGCAAAAATTGTGAGAAGATATAGGCACGAAAATCAAAGTAACACAAATTACGCGAGATAATATTTGCTTCTCCATATTTTTTTTTTAAAAAAAAAATCTTATCTTTATGGTGTGGAATTAGACTATTAGGTGAGAGTGTGTGGTGTTTGGTGGTTGCAGAAAATGTAAGCTTGTCAGTTTGTTGCATTGACTTGACTCATTAATGTGTCACTAATTTTCAGCAAGGTTTGGATATATACATGGCTGTTCTCTTGTGTGGCCAGAAAAGTCTCAAACCAAACCAGCCTTAGAAATCATCAAAATTCTCTCACATGGGGTGGCCTTGCTTCAAGTGGTTGTTGCCATTGTTTTGTGCAATAATTGTGGTTCAGATCAATGACTGCAATGGTTGCTTCTAAGAAGAGAAGATAGCACTTCTGGATTACAAGGAATTTCTTAAGTTCCACAATTATTCTGCACAATCTCTCCTGCCTTCCTGGGTGTCTGACCCAAACAGTGACTGTTGTACTTGGAAGAATGTCACGTGTGATTCCTCAACAGGTCATGTGATCCATCTCTCCCTTGATGCTGAATATCAACGGGAAAAATGTTACATCTCTTATGACTTGAACTCGTCTTTGCTCCAATATTTTAGCTTGAACTTATCTTTGTTCCAACCCATAAAGGAGTTGAGAAGTCTTAACTTATCTTTCAATTGTTTTGATGGATTGATTCTCGCTAAAGGTACGAGACCCTCCAATCTAATATCCCCTTTTATCTATGTTTCTATGTTTCTTTCTTCTTTTTTTCCTCTTTAATATAGAAAATATAAATCCATTTATTAGTAACAATAATAGCAATTTATAATAGATTATGAAACTAATATTTTGAAATTTATCTTGAAGATTATAGAAGTATGTCAACATTAAAGATGTTGCAGACATTAGATCTCAATTACAATTTCTTTGATATGAGCATCATAAGACCAGTGAAAACTCTCACATCCCTCAAGAATCTAATGCTTAAGTATAATTCTATAGAAGGAGAATTTCTTACTCAAGGCATGCATTCGTATGAACTGTAACTCAAAATTAATAGACATTAATTCTGTTTTCAATCTAAGCAATATATAAGGAAAATTCTATATGTTCTTATTTGCATCATTTTGTTCAGACTTATCACTTTTACAAAACTTGGAAATGTTGGATTTGAGTCACAATCGACTTAAGAGTCCCTCTACAACCAAAGGTACGCACGTGTGTGTGTGTGTGTAACAATAGTAATTTGTTTAGACTTTTAAAGGGCTTCGTATATAGTTTGCAAGGTTTTTTATTTTTATTTTTATTTTTATTTTCCTTTTTGCCATTTGAAACTTCGAATAAAATATAATGGGCATGCTTAGTAATTTATGTCAAATGCTTACTTCGAATTGGAAAATAATTCAAATGATCCTTTTCTTCACGACATAATCTTATGACGTTTTTCATAAAGTAAGGGCATTTGCATTTAATTGAATAACTATTTAGCANTCGTATATAGTTTGCAAGGTTTTTTATTTTTATTTTTATTTTTATTTTTATTTTCCTTTTTGCCATTTGAAACTTTGAATAAAATATAATGGGCATGCTTAGTAATTTATGTCAAATGCTTACTTCGAATTGGAAAATAATTCAAATGATCCTTTTCTTCACGACATAATCTTATGACGTTTTTCATAAAGTAAGGGCATTTGCATTTAATTGAATAACTATTTAGCTATTACTATTCTATTTAATTTTCAAATGAACCCTCCACTGGCTGGTTGTTTATTTACTTATTTAATTATTAATTTTGATTAGCAACTGAGTTGTTGTTTATATATATTATAGACCTTTGCAATATAAAAAACTTAATGATTATTCTTCACTTTTTTTTAATTCAAAAAATAAAGGTTTTAATTCTTCACAAAGCAATTGAGCAACCACAACACATCATAATAAATGATAAGATAAAACAAAGAACATGTCAACTTATAGTGAAAATGTATACAATACTAAAGCACATGGGGTAACCATTAAGAGTCAAAATAAAACCCTGAAAATGACATGTAAAGTAAAGCAACAACATTTAGTTAAACAAAGCAATCAACATACACTCTTAATTAACATGCAAATGGTTCTAAAAAAGAAGAAAGGACAGCAAGTAAACACAAGATAAAATAAAGAAAAATATAACAGCAAAGACAGAAAACAAAACATAAAACAACGGGAAACTTGTAAAGAAATTTGGGAAGCCAATGCGATTTGAGCCTAAAATTTTACATGACATAAAAAAATATCGTATGGTTCTAAATAATCAAAAATCATACAAAAATGAGCTCCCTAACTCAAGTTATAGCCAAACAATATAATACTGCCAGAATCAACTAACAATTTCACAGTATAGTTAAAACAATCATTTTCAAATTAACACTGTGACCAAATGAGACATGTAAAAAATATGAAACTTATATAAGTACAAGATACGTATCTTAGGATTCTAACAAGATAAGAACCATGTCATTTGGGGTTGTAAAACTGAAGTTATGGTCAAACTACCGGTCACTACCATAATCAACTAACAATTTCACAGTAAAGTTAAAACAACCATTTTAAAATTAAAACTGTGAGCTAATGAGACATGAAAAAAAAATATGAAATTTATATACATGCAAGATACACATCTTAGGGTTCTAACAAGATAAGAAACATACCATTTGAAGTTGTGAAACTAAAGTTATGGTCAAAAGACCAACCACTGCCAGTGTTGGACTGACAGGTCCGAGAATGACCATTGAAAAACCAAATTTGATAATTGCTATCCCAGTTGATCAATTTGATTTTAAACATGACAAAAGTCAAGAGATTAAGACCAAAACACAAATGTTTCAAGAAATGTCAAACATCATTTTGATTTTTAATCAAGAACCCTAAAACACATTCAAGAAAACAAAGGCAAAAAGACAAAATATTCAAAAAGAAATCCACAAGAAGCATGCTAACTCCAATAAGACATGTCAAATGGTACCAAAACAATAATAGGGCAGCAAACATGTAAAACCTATAATACCATCAACCAAGACCATGCTAGCAAAAGATCAACCCTAAACAAAAATCATGTCATATGGTAAAAACAAGCAAAACAACAATAAACTAAGTACTCAACCACAATCAAAATAGAACTAAACATAATATCCCTAAACCAAAATATCAAGAGGATATTCAAGAGAAGAGAAAAACAACAAAAATTAAAATGAAACTCATGAAATTAAAATGAAATAGAGGCATTCAAGAGGAAAACAAAAAGAAACATACATTTCACATTGATTCAAACAAAAATCCACAAGAAAATGGTAAGAAATCAAAAGAAGAGTGAAGGTTAATTAGTGTTCTTCAAGAAAACTCTTCTTTCTTGCTCAAATGTGTAGAACCCAACTCCAAGAAGCTCAAACCACTTATGGTTTCTTGTTTTTCTCTCCAAGAATATCAAGAACTCTCAACTTTTCTCTCAACTATCCTCTCTTTGATCTATTTTTTCAAGTTCTCTCTCTTTCTTCTTGTTTTCACCTTAAGAGCATATTATGAGGCTCTCTCCTCTCTCTTTTTCTTATGCAATCAGCCCTCTCAACTTGGAGAGCAAGTTGATGGTAATTTGGTTCTTTCATATCCTTTTTGCACCTTCCTCCTACTTTTCTTTAGCCTTGGCATGTGAAAAACTCAATAATTCTTTCCCAAAATGCCCTAACCAAATTGCACACTTCAGCCCCTCTACTTTATATTTTTTTTTATGCAAAAATAATGTTAAGAAGCCCCCATTAGCAATTTTTCCAAATTTGTCTTGCATAAGCAACTTTCATAAAGCTTCCTTGAAGCTAAATCTTTTCACTTATGATTGGAAAAATTCTTTAAACCCTAGCTAATATCATTTTAGATTTTTAACAAATTTATTTGATTTTTTGATTAAAAATAAAAGCCATAAAACCCTAATGGGCCAAATTAGGTCAAAATGAACCCAAAGAGCTCAACCTTGGACCTAAGTTAGTCTAATTAGTCTCAAATTAAACCTCAAACAAATTAAATAGTCCAAAAAACATATATAATTTATTTTGACTAAAAATATTAGAAAAAAAAAATGGGGTGGGGGCGAAAGCCCCCAAACTAGGGTTTTAGCATGACAGGCTAAGCCCAAAACATGAGTTTTGACCCAAAATCACTAAAAACTTGAAAAATTATAATTTTTATGTCCAAACAAAGTATTTAAACAAATCAAATGTGTCAAAAAGCCCTAAACTCAAATTTAAAGAAAATAGGCTAAAGCGTTTTCTAACTTATATTAAAATAAAGTAGGTCAATGCTCAAAAACTAAAACTTTGATCCAAAAACTAAAAGAGGCCTTAAAGACCTTAAAATCAAATTTTCCAATTAAAAATAACTTTTCCTCTTTTTTTAAAAAAAAAAATGTGTAACAACCCCTAGAAAAAATATAGTGTCTACACAACACGTAAAATTTGTGATACCCAACTAAAAATATAGGATATGACATGGACAAACCAACATAAAAGCTATGAATGTTGAGCTCATCAACATCCTTTGCAAAGGATATATTATCGAAGCATGAGGGTAAGGAGCCATTGAAGTTATTATGTGAAAGGTCTAAGAAACTCAATCATTTTAACTTGCATATCTAACAGGGAAGTTCACCTTGCATCCCACTGCCTCCCAATAAAAGAAACATCAAATTCTTATGTCTGTGGGAATACTCCCAATAAGTTTGTTGTCTCTGAAATCAATTGTCAGTAATTGAGGGTTTCTTGATAATGCTCAAAGTATTGTACCAATGAGACTATTCCCCTGCAAATGTATAAATTCTAACTAGGGCAGTTTGAAACAAGAAGGAATTGCACCACAGAATCTGTTGAGAGAGATTTATAGATATAAGGTAAAGTTTGCAAAGCTCTTTTGGTATTTCACCTTCAAAGTTGCTCCTTGACACACTTAAGTAAACAAGGAATACATTTCTAGTCCAAATTGCAGATAGCCTACTAGATAACTTAATGTTGGAAACATCCAATTCCTGTAAACCAATATTCATACTCAATAATCTCTCCAGTTCTAGTACTATTCCATTGAACTGGTTGTTATCCATCAGCAAAATTCTTAAATCTCTCCAGTTCGAAAGTGTAGGAAGAGAGCACAGTTTTATGGCTTACACTTTTATGAGTTTAACACTATCAATGGCAGAACACACTAACATTCATGTGTCATATTTGACGAAAAATTAGAATCTTACGAGTGAATCTTCTACAAACGTCATGACACCACAATCTGTTGGTGTCAACCCTAACTTACCTGCATTCGGTCAAACTCTTACAATCAAACTTGATCGAAGCAACTTTCTCAAATGGAAGAACCAATTGTTGAACATTGTGATCGCCAATGGCTATAAGGATATCTTGGAAGGTACACATTCATGTCCAAATCAATGGATTACAGTTACAAATTCTGCATCTACAAGCACTAAATCTATGATCTTGAATCTAGAATATGTGCTATGGCAGTGACAGAATAGGCTAGTGATGAGCTGGATTTACTCCTTACTCACTAAGCAAATGATGACATAAATCATGGCATATAATTCAGCTTATGAAATCTGGAGAGCTCTTCGAGAAAGCTATGCATTTGCTTATTGAGCAAGAATTATGGAGCTGCAACTGCAACTTCAAACCACAAGAAAATATGGATTGAACATGATGGATTACATATTTCTGATTCAACACATTGGTGATAATCTGAGAACAATTGGAGAGGTAGTGAATACAGATGATCAAGTCATGGTTGTCTTAGCAAGTTTAGGATTTGACTACAATGCCATTGTTGCCTCCATTACTTCTCATCTTGAATCCATTTCTGTTCAAGAACTACAAAGCAATCTTCAAACATTTGAAAGAAGATTGGAAAGACAAAGATCAGTGGATGAGCATACAAGCTAATGTTGCTATGTACAACTCATATAGAGGAAAGAAAAGATCATATCAGAACAATCGTGGCACTCACAATCAGCAAGCACATGGTTTTAGCAATAATAATTTTAATAACCGCAATCCTGGATAGGGAGGATTCACTAGTGGTTACCATAATAAAGGGAAGACTAATGCTGCTTTAGGTTCTGGTTCAAAGCCACAATGCCAAATCTGCTTCAAGATTGGTCATGTGTCTATGGAGTGCTAACACAGGTTTGATAATAACTTTCAACTAAAAACCCCCAATTCTAACTAGTTTTCTTCAACTTCTTAGGACCTTTAAACATTAATGGCTACACCTGGACTGCTTGGTGAGACACCTTGGCTCTTGGACACAAAAGCCACCCATCATGTTACATCTGATTTGGCCAAGCTCTCTCTTCATAATCTATTTAGTGGAGATGACAAGGTCACTTAGGAAATTGTAAGGGTCTATTTATGCATAACATTGGTCAAACACCAATATCAGCATCTAAGGGTCACTTAATGCATAATAATGTTGTTTTGCATGTTCCTAAAATTGCTGCCAATCTAGTTAGTGTTAAAAAACTATGTTATGACAATAATACTTATGTGGAGTTCCATCCTTCTTACTTTGTTGTGAAGGATCAGAAAACTCAAGTAGTTCTTCTGCAATGAGGCCTTGATAAAGGCTTGTATCGTGTCTCACCTGCACTTCCATCCACTCCTCCAATGCCAATGTGTTTCAACTATTTAGTCCCAATTCCAAGTTAACTACTGATTCAATAAGGCTTTGGCATAATAGACTTGCCCATACCTCACTTGAAGTTGTTAATAAAATCATGACACATTGTAATCTTCCTTTGTTTAGCTTACAGAATATACCTCTCTGTAATTCCTGTCAATTGGCCAAGAGCCATAAACTTCCATAAGCAAAATCTCATTCTAGAGCAATAAAATGTTTTGAGTTAGTTCATGTTGATTTGTGGGGTTCTTCATCTTGTTTATCTGTGAATGGTGCTTGCTACTTCCTATTATTAATTGATGATTACAGTAGATTTTCTTGGTTATACTTATTGCAATCTAAGAATGAGGCATTGACCATGTTTCAACAATTCAAAACTATGGTTGAAAGGCAATTTGAATGCAAGATTAAAGTTGTGCAATCAAATTTTGGCGGTGAATTCCAAGCATTTACACAGTTGATCACCACTCTAGGTATGAAGCATCAATTCTCTTGCCCACATACTCTTAAGTAGAATGGCAGGGTTGAAAGGAAAAATCATCAGGTGGTTGAAGTTGCTTTGTCCATGCTCATTACTGCATACATACCTCACAAGTACAGGAGTTTTTCCTTTCAAGCAGCAGTCTATATCATCAACAGGTTACCTCATTTTGCCCTTCAATTTCAATCCCCATATACCCTCTTATATGATAAATGTCCTAATTTTACACATCTTAGAACCTTTGGCTGCCTATGCTTTCCATATCTCAGACCTTACAGAACGCACAAATTTGAAAATAGATCTGTTGCATGTTGTTTTCTAGGCTATAGCAGTAAACACAAAAGCCATTTGTGTCTTGACATGTCTACCAAAAGAATTTATATTTCCAGGCATGTTATATTTTTTGAAAATCATTTTCCCTTTCACAACAAACTTATATCTACTGTTGAGTCACAATGCTCCATTCTTATTTCCACTACCATTTGCACTTCCTTACCACTTAATCAACCTGCTCCTTCTCCCCTACCTCCAGTGCATCAACACCTTCTCCAACTCACTCACCAACTCCCATATCACCTTTACAATCTTCACCTATTCCTACATCACCTACTGCTGTTGACACCTCTCTAGCCTCAGTTGTGGCCATTTCACCATCACCTCCACCTAAACTTACCAAAATGGTGACTCGTAGCCAACATGGCATTTTCAAACCTAAAATTCTTTCATCTACTGTTGCCTCACATCTTGTTAAACCTACCACTTATAAACAAGCTGCTAAGCTTGCCTGTTGGAGAGATGATATGACAACTGAGTTTAAGGCCTTATAACTCAACAACACATGGCAACTGGTGCCTTGTCCACCTCACAAAAATATTGTAGGTTGCCGCTGGCTATTTAAAACTAAATACAAAGCGTATGGCTCTATAGAAAGGTATAAAGCTTGCATAGTTACTCAAGGTTATACACAAACATATGGGGTGGATTACTTTGAAACTTTTTGTCCTGTTGTAAAACCTTATACCATTCACATTGTCTTGATCATTGCTCTCTCAAAATGTTGGTTTGTTAAGCAATTAGATGTTAATAATGCATTCTTGAATGGTGACTTAGAAGAAGAGGTATTCATGTAGCAACCTCAAGGGTTTGAACACCCCCAGTTCCCTAATCATGTATGTCACTTAAGAAAGGAACTTTATGGTTTGAAATAGGCCCTACGAGCTTTGTTTATAAAGCTCAAAACTGCACTTCTGCATTGGGGTTTCCCCTATACTATTTCAAACAATTCCTTATTTGTCTATCAAAGGGCTCATCTGTGATATACCTGCTTGTCTATGTTGATGACATAATTGTCACTGGTTCTGATGTTACCTTGATCAATCAGTTGATCTACACCTTACACTCTCAATTTGCTCTCAAGGATCTTGGGCAGCTTAACTATTTTCTGGGTGTGCAAGCCACTTGGTCTCCTACTGGACTCACTTGTCACAATCCAAGTATATCGCATATCTGTTGCACAGAGCAAGGCTCACTTTGTCCAAACCTTTACCAACACCTATGGTCAGTTCTCAGGTACTCTCTGCAACTCAAGGAATTCCCTTAGCAGACCCTCCTTCATACAGAAGCCTTGTATGAGCTTTACAATATTGCACTATAACAAGGCCTGATATCTCCTATTCAATCAACAAACTTTGTCAATTCATGAATTCCCCTATAGATGAGCATTTTAAAGCTGTGAAACATCTACTAAGGTACTTAAAGGGTACTGTCACCTTTGGCTTATCCCTTAAGCCTAGCTTAGATTGCTCCATTATTGCCTATGCTGACTCTAACTGGGCTGGCTGCTCTGATGATCGTCGAAGCACAACTGGCCATGGCATTTTTCTAGGTTGCAACCTTGTCTCTTGGTGCTCAGGAAAGCAGAAAGTGGTATCCAGATCAAGCACAGAGGCTGAATACTGAGCTCTTGCCAATGCTGCCTCTGAACTTTAATGGATTCAGTCTCTACTTAAAGAACTCAATGTGTCTTTCTTCAGACCTCCACTTCTCCTATGTGACAATCGCAGTGGAACCTACTTGGTTGTCAATCCTATCCTTCATTCATGCACAAGACATGTAGAGATTGATTGCCATTTTATTCGTGAAAAATTGCTCAACAGGTCACTCATTATTGGACACATTCCCTCATTAGATCAAGTAGCAAATGTCTTCACTAAGCCTCTCCCAACATCTGCTCTCTTACACCTTCGTCCCAAACTCACAGTTCTGCCCAGACCTCTAAGTTTGAGGAGGGATGTCAATATAGTACCAAAAGCACCAGATTAGCACCACTGCACCTCTACTGATCTGGCAATCAGTTAGTACTGAGCTAGTAGTTAGTTAGAGTTAGTTAGATTTAGTTCATTAGATTAGATTAGCTACTATGATAAGATGACAGCTATAAGTCAGTTATTATTGGATATTGGCTTCTGATTAGCTATGTATTGTGTAAAAACTAATATGATAATTCATTAAGAATCTTACTCAAGCTTCTGTCTACATTCATTTTCTTTATACTCTCTCTTTCTCCTTCTCTTTGCATTTCTGGTTTTCTTTTCTGCAGAATAGCATATTCTGCTTCCATTGTATCTTTGCTGCCAAGCTTCACAACCATTACTTGATCATCTTGACTTACAACCTCACCAATAGCACGCAGATTATCACATATATGCCTAATTCTACGAATGTAATCCAACATACCTAAGCCTCCCTTGTGTGTGGTCTGAAGATGAAGACGAAGCTCCATTACTCTTGCACGAGATGAGGAAGCAAATCTCTCTAGCAGAGAATTCCATATTTCATAGGCTGCGTTGTAGGGCAGGATTTGAGTCATTACTTGCTTAATGAGAGAGGCATAGATCCAACTCATCACAAGCTTGTTCTAGTGTTGCCAAAGAACATACTATGGATTCAAAGTAAAGTTTCCAACAGTAGATGAAGAATCAGTTGAAGGAAGGTAGCGTTTTGGACATGGCCGTATACCTTCAACAATGTCCTCATATCCGTTTGCAATCACAATGTTGAGTAATTGGTTGAGCCAGATGAGGAAATTGCTTCGATCAAGCTTGATTGTAAGTGTTTGCCCAAAGGTTGGGAGAGTAGGGTTCCCAAGACTTGAAGATTCCTTCAATGGCGACACATGAGTTTAAGTGCTTTCTTCCATTGATGCACGCTCTGATACCATGTGAGTTTGAAGACAATATGCAGAACTTGCATAAATAAAAAATGCAGAATGCAAAAGCAATAAAGTGTAGCTATGCAGAAAGAAGATGAACAATGTGAGAACGAGAGAAAGAAAGGAAACTGAATCTGTTACTTTGAATTAATTAATCAAAAAGGCTCAAGTGTTTACAATATATAGTATCTGTTGCTTAACAGGTTTACAGGTGGCATACCTAATTACTTACACCTAGCACATTATGACAGCTGTTACACACTAACTAGTAACTAATTATTTATGCTTAACACAAGCCTTCAAAATTGTTATTTGAAATTGAAAGACACTCAAGGGATACAAGTCTAGCAATGAGAGGTGATGGTATGCTCCCACTTAATTTGTTATTTGAGAGATCAAGAATCCAAAGTGATGTCAAATTACCAAGACATGTACCTAGAGTTTCATTAAAATTGAAGGTTTTTCATGTTGCACAAACCTGGAGTATAAAAGAAAATTGGCATTTCAAAATAACAATACACTTACCTTCCAATATAGCATATTGGAAGCAAGTCTAGGGAAATAAATAAATAAATAAAAGTGAGACTTCAGGTGATACTGATTTCTACAATATTTGCTCAAAAAGACAAAGGATATTAGGATAAGGATTTCCAAGTTTCTTAGGTTAGCCAAAATTTAAGAAGAAGGCGCAGACAAACAAATATTTAGTATAGTTAATTTGAATTATGGTGAAATTTTCATTTACTTAATCAAGATGGATAAAAAACTACTATTGGATTGAGTGGGGCCAGAATATTTTATATACACTACATTAATGGCAATTCTACATCTATTTCTTTCCAAAAAAAAAAAAAAGAGAGAGGGGCAGGGGGAGGAGGAGTTATCAGTTCATCAATACATGAGTGTTTATATGCATGCATGTATTACATGCACATGAGTGTATATATATACCTTGGACCGGAAAGGGTCCTTCTATACAGTTATGATTAAGAATCAGCTTCTTGCGAGATCTTAGAGCTCTCAACGGTCTCATGATGCTCAAGTCAAAGAAATTGTCACTGAGATCTAATGTCTCAATTATCTTCAATGTTGACATGCTTCTATAATCTTCAAGATTATTCTCAAAATATCAATTCATAATTATTAAGTTGCTATTAATTATTGTTACTAACGATGGATTTATATTCTCTATATCAGTAAAAGAAGAAGAAACATATATAAAAAAGATATATCAGATTGGAGGGTGGGTACCTTCTGCAAGAATCCAACCATCAAAACAATTGGAGGACAAGTTAAGGCTTCTCAACTCCTTAAAAGGTTGGAACAAAGACAAGTTCAAGCTTATGTTATTTCCAGATACTGACCATTCGGAGGCAGCTTGATATATGCTGTGAAGCGAGAGATGGATCACGTGACCTGAAGAGGATCTCCCAACCACAGCAATCACTATTTGAGTCATAAACCCACGAACGGAGGAGAGATTCTGTGGAATCACTGTTGAACTTCAGAAATTCCTTGAAATTCAGAAGTGCTGTCTTCTCTTCTTGGAAGCAACCATTGCTGCCATACATTTGAATCACAATGACTGCACACAACAATGGCAACCACCACTTGATCCAAGGCCACTCCATGTGAAATTTTTTTTATGATTTTTTAAGACTGTTTTAGTTTGAGCATTTTGTTTGCCATACAAAAGCTATATAATATATTATATACACCCAATCATTGGTGGAAAGTAGACATTAGCAAGTCAAGTCAATTCAACAAAGCATGCATTTTCTGCAACAACCAAGTCCACACAGCAAGTCAAATCAAGCAAGTTGCTTTTTTAGTTTTTGAGGGTGGCACAGGGATTTTGGGAATTGGCATGTGGAATGCAGCAACACCTAGGAAAACGCCATTAGGATTATCTCATTTTCTTTTATAGTATGTGATTATTGTTTTCAGTATTTTCAATCACATACTAAATAAAATAATTATATAACTTCAAAGTTACTTTGATTATTTCACTGTGCAATAACTGTAGAGGAAATAAATTCAACTTCCCATAACTATGTGTCTTTTTCCCACAGTTATTCATTTGCATCCTTTTTTTATTTTATTGAAATGAAGTTTCTTTCAAGGGAANAAAACTCAAGAAAAAAAAAAAAAAAAAAAAACCATTGAGAGATCTTATACAAAAAAATTTAGGACCTAAGTGATTTTGAGTACATTTTTAGGGACCAAAATAACTTTTTATTATATTGTAAACTAATTAAAGGAATTGTTATTTCTATAACTATTATTATTACGAGGATGTTTATTAGAAAAATACTTTATAGACATAATTACCCCTCATCTAATAAAGCAAGGTTTAGGACTAATAAATAATGATATTGCTTATTATGCATAATCTTATCATATATCTATTAATTGTCACCAAAATTTTCTCCTATACTAATTAAGAACATATTCCTTTTCCTCTAATTTGGCATCCCAATATTCCAACTTGGTATCCCAACGCCCTTTTATGGATGCCCGCTGTATGAGCTTCCTTCTCATTGTGTGTTCATGTTTCTGTTTACACTCTTATGTTTTCTATGCAACCAGAGATAATGGTAAGAATTCAATGCGGCCCATATAATTTTTTTTTTTTGCATTCTTGCCATTGAAATGAATCAAATAACTAAATTGTGCATAACAAGAATCTAGAAATTACAAGTTAAAGACTTTTGCTTCTTTGCTAGTTCATTCCATGGGACTTGTAGAAAGTTTATTATTTGGGAATTACATACATATTTAGATTTCGTTTTGTTATTCTTATTTTGTTTAAATAACTTTCTAAATATGAATTTTGTTAATTGTGTCATTTTGTTACCTGGGTACATTGATGGAGAAGAGTCTCTCTATTTATATGTCATTAGTGTAAAGAGTTTTGAACCTTTAAGAATTAAGAGTATAAAGTGTTTAACATTTTTTTTTCTATTAGTAAGAAGTATATTAAGGAGTAAATTTGTCGCCAAATAGGGTGTAGATCAATTAGCCACAAGACAACCAAATAGGTTATAACTAAGTAGTACTAAAATAATTTTCAGAGCTTTTGAATTTTGTGTTTGAATTTGGAGTCATAGTAAAAAATATCAAAAAAGTTAACTACAAGACTCTTCTTATAAGAAAATAATTTTATATCACATAAGTTTCTTAATGTTCATTCTGTTAATCACTTTAATTCACTGTTAGATTCTCATTTGAAAAACTTACACATAGTCCTTTAAGTATTGATTTGGACAGTTAAATTTGACATTGTTTTGGAGCTGATTGTTTTTTTAAAAAGCACAAAAATGTCACATCATCCAAGTCAGCACTTAACCGTCTACATATACACATTCGTTAAGTTTCTTAAATGGGAACTTAACAGTGAATCTAAGTGATGGGCGAAATGAACATTGAAAAATCTATGCAATACAAAAATTCTTTTAGAAATTTAGTGTGTTTGAAAGTGTTTTTATTTTTTTTGTTTTTAAAAACAGGTTTTTAAAACAACTGTATTTTATTTTTGTTTTCTTGTTTTTAAAATAATTTTGTGAGAAGAAAATTTTAAAATATGTTTTTGAAAACAGCCATATCAAATAAGTTTTTTTTATTTTATTATTTTCAAAAATAAAAAACAATTTTTTTTAGAAATTTAGTGTGTTTGAAAGTGTTTTTTTTTTTAAAAAAAAATCTCTTATTTTTATTTTTTATTTTTAAAATAAATTTGTAATTTTTTTTAAAATATATTTTTAAAAACAGTCATAATAAACAAGTTATTTTATTTTATTATTTTTAAAAACAAAAAACAATTTTTAAAAACAGAAATCAAACGTACCCAAAGTCATTTTAGGTGCATTTTGGACTAGAATGACTTCTTACTCGGGAAGAGATTCAGTTATGTTAACTTGAGTCATGTTGCTTAGATCTAAGCTGTCTATTCCATTTAAGGTCATTTCAACCATTAAAACACATTAATATTTAATGGT
Organism: Cercis canadensis; assembly: GCA_003255065.1. Taxonomy (NCBI): domain Eukaryota; kingdom Viridiplantae; phylum Streptophyta; class Magnoliopsida; order Fabales; family Fabaceae; genus Cercis; species Cercis canadensis. The sequence goes on along the minus strand of QAOA01003682.1, from coordinate 80,798 downwards.
TGAAATGAACTTTAATGGAATAGATGACTCATATATGAGCAACATGACTCAAGTAACTGGATCTAAATCCCTTCTTACTCATTAATTAATTATATTTTCCCGCTGAAGCCACGGCGCTTTCTTGCTTCTCCCCGATGCAACCGTGGTAACACTGAACTCGGTGCAGTGTCCATCCATGGAGTCGTACGCTCCTCTACTCGAAAAGACTAGAGTGCCCCAACCGTCGCTACAAAAATTCGCCGTAATTTCAATATTCTCGAAGCTCCGATCAGCGCCCAAGTATCTCGACCCTGAATCCGAACCCGGAAGAGAGGTAATTTCTCACTGTCTGAACTCCTCTTCCTCTGCCGTCGTCGACCAATCTGTTCGCGAGCTATGCCGTCTTGTGACGGACTCCGTAATCGATATTCCTCGCGGGTTGCTGGAGCTCCAATCTGCCCTTGAAGGAACTGACCCGAAATTTGTTGCAGTTTTTGTCAAAGGATTGGGCTTTCTGATTCGCTATGGCTTTCAGAAGAACAATGCCTCATGGCGTTTCAATTCCACCGAGACTCATCCTTTTGTTAGGGTAAGAGAAGTAAATGGATTTATTCTTCATTTGTTGTAAATAGTAGGGTATGAAAAAAATCCTTGCTAACTGCTAAGCTACCCCCACCAAAAGTGGGGGTAAGGCTTCCCCTTCCCACTTGGGAGTTGAACTCTTGGTAGCACTGTGAATATCTCAAAAAAATTGAATCACTCAATGTGTTAAATATCTAAAAAGTTCATAATATTTGTGTTTAACTGGGTCAAAGAAAGTAAATATTTTAACATGTTTTCGAACACTTTTCTTATAAGAAACTAACAATTGGAACATACTAAGTTTTTCAAGATCTTCACAGTGGATTTGTTTCGCCCCAAACTCCCAATGAGGATGGGGTAGTGCTACTCCTTTAAGTTGGGGTGGCATAGTAGGCACTCCAAATTGTACAGTAGGAGAAGATGATTATGATCCTTACTGGTTTGAGTTTGGAATTCAATTTTTGTATTTATTGGTGTTTGAGGCCAAGAGGCTGTGAGATAGAAACTTGTTCGAACTAGCAAACTAGGAACTAGTTTTTGATTGCAATGTGGGTATGTTATGTCAGTAATGAATGTTGACGCATAAGTTTTGATGTATGACAGGCACTTTCATGCCGAGTGGAAGTTCAGCCTGAGCTCCTGCAGCAGGTCTTGCTGTTTATGTTGCAGAATAAGCGACTGGGAATGCTGGAAGTTTGTGAATTTTTAAGACCCTTATTAAATTTTTCGATCATACAATTGTTGGCGTCAGAATCATCCTCCTCTTCATTTGCAATGCAACTGATATCATCTATGGCGTCCTTTTGTTGTTCATTCCCCTCTGAATCAATGCCTGTTTTCAAGCTGCTGATAGGATGCATTAAATATATGCCACATGAGACCTCTGAAGTAAGTGTAGCTGGGAAAAGAAGCATTATATATCGGAATAAATTACTGTTGTGATCATTATGTTCTATTGGTGTATTAGAAAGTGGAAGTAATTTATTTTTCTTGAACCTTTTCAGGATTACAGTAAATTAGTAAATTTCATGGAACATATGGTGGAGGCCTATATAGTGGTACTGAAGCACTTGGCTGGAAAAAGATCGGTATGTTCCTAGTAATTTACTGTTCCAGTAAACTTCTGTGTAACATTTGGTTGTTTCTCATAACCTAAATTATCATGCATTCATACTTGTGCTTTGACTTTATTCATTACCTATCTTTATTAATATGATTTACATTTTCTTCTCTTATTGTTTTGGATCTGTGTTACTAGGTGATTACTGAGGCTCAACTATGTGCTATTCAATTCCTCAAAACCATTCTTTCTTTGTCCACTTGTCTTCCCTGGCCCCCTGGTTGTAGTGAGCCCATATTTGAACTCTCAAAGCGCTTGTTGTCTGTACAGAAAGATCTTGGGTTGCAATTTGTTCCTGAATTGTCATCAATTATGATATCATTATTCCCAATCCTTGTTCAATCAGAACTTGAACATCAACAAATTTCTACATTGAAACTCCTCCTCTTAATCCTCAAGTGGAAATATAAAAATGGTATGTTCACTAGTAGCCATCTCAATACTTTAGACTTCATGTTCAAGTTGAATCCATGTGAGCAACAGTACAATATTGTATTATTAGAACTGCGATATTTCTTTCAGCTTTTCATTTGAGTTCTGACTTATATGTCAATCTAAACAAATGAACCCACAGAAAAGGTTACACACTTTCATGATACTGCTTACTCTTTCTTGGGCATAGAGTGGTGAACCAAATTCGGTTATCAGGTGATCAGTCTGTTAACTGTTAGCCAAGTAGGGAACAGTGCCTTATGCTTTTTATCTTCCAGGATCCTGAACTCTAACTTTATATAGTTCTTGAAACAAGATAATACTGTGTTGCAGTACTTCTTCCTAATGTAATTTGCATTTGCTCAAATCCATAAAAGGACTCTTGTATTTTTGTGAATATCTCTTTTATGTTATCATTACTTTTTGTTTATTTATTGTTATAATTATCAATGCAGATGATGCTATTAGCAGAACTGACTCTGTTCCAGTTGAGGAGATTTTGTTTCTACTTCCTGTTATAAGTTTTATGTCATCTCCATCCAAATCTGTGAAAGGACCAGCTACTGATTTGCTTCTCCTGTTAGAGAAGCTCCTTGGAAAAGTGTTTGCGACACCAAAAGATGAATCAACCATTGAAGAGGGATTTCATTATCTTAGCACACCAGGAATTATAGTCTCAAGACTTTTGAGATGTCTGTGGTATCAGGTTCTTTATCTGGAATATAGACTTTATTTCCTTTGTTTTAAATGTTATATGTAATATGTTGGAAGAATGATAGATATGGTATTTATCTGTAAATGTAATTACTAAAATGCTATAATCTTGGATATTCATTCGTTAGCTCAAAATATAGTGCAACTAGAAAGTAGATGTTGAGATATTGAGGACTATAGCTATTTCTACTTTTTCTCCTAAACAATTCTAGAAATTTTAGAATTTCTGTCTTTCTGCTGTTTCAGGATCAAAAATCTTCATCCAGCATTTTCCTTCTGACTTTGGCTTTGAGTGGCATTAATGAAGGAGTTGTAATGCATGATGGTCCAATATATTGGATCTCTCATGTAAGAGGGTTCTGTTTATCAATTGCTGACCAACAAAAATCATCATTACCTCTCTCTCACTCTCAGGAAGTATTTTTGACAGGTAATAACCCTTAGATTATAGGAATGGAGTTATTTGGCATTTTTATATTAAAGTGTGCATGAGATTGATGTTATTCTCAATGCATGCCCTTGTAGAAATGCCCTTGTCACTCAGTGCTGTGGTTGGTGTTCTATTGCTGCATCAATCAATGGGGGCTGCTGCTGTAGATTCTTTGGCTGCCATTGGCATTATGGATCCTAAACTAGGAGTTCCTTTGTTGCTAACAATTATGTTTTTCAGTAATATATTTACAGGAAAAGATGTCATAAGCCATGATATGTTGGTAAGTTCTCCCTCTTGTATCTTGAACTGGTACTTGATGCAAGGCATGACCTGCTTCTTTTGGCTCCATCATTTGTCAGTACAATATTTGTTTCTTTTTCAAACTGTTATTGCAGCTAAAAATTTTTGGAATGCTACCATCAGTTGCTTCACACTCGGCAATGGTTCCACTTGTGGTTCAAACTATCTTGCCCATGCTTAACAAAGATGCAAAAGGGTGGGTGCTCTGCTAGAATGTGTATTTTGTCCTTGTCTTTTCCATCTTTTAATTATTATAATAGTCTCACCTTGTGATATCCTGTTTTGCAGCAATAATATTATAATGCTATGTCATTGAGGTGCTTCATCTATCATGTTACTTTGAATATCATTTAAAACTGTTTCACTCAGTGTTGTAACTTTTTTGATCCTATCATATTTAGTTGGAAGATGGGACCATAATTACATTTAAGAACCACCTTTTCTGCTTTTCCTTTGTACTGTTCTTAGAAGTCTAACTGATTTAAATATTATTGGCAAATGATATCCCATGCACTTGTGCTCATGATTCTAAGCAATAGTGTTCATAAAAACTTGGACCTTTAAATAGGGCCTTTAAGCCTAATGGTGCCACTTTGCCTCTAAATGGTGGAGGTATAGGGTAGTCTTGTGTGATTTGGGTTATTTACATCATTGCCAAGAAAGTATGAATTGTTTTTTACAAGGTAAATGATCAAACTCATCTAATGGGATGATAATGTTCTACACTTAATTCTTCTGTTATTTGAGGAGGGTGACTTGCTTATTAGGTTCAGCTTTTGAGTTTGATATACAGTGTTGGGCATGTTTCTTATGCTATATGTTGGGTTCCTCTTTAAATTGCTTCTATTTTTTATGATATAGGTTATCTATTTAAACCAGCTCAAATTGTTGTTTTTTTACTTACAGTGCATTATATGCTACAGCAACTCGATTGCTGTGTCGAACCTGGGAAATTAATGACCGAGCTTTTGGTAGTTTGCAAGTAAGCTTTTAGCTACACTTTTTCCTGTACTAGACAATGCTATGCGACCATATTATTTTCTTCATAGAAAGACAGAAATAAAAAAAAATAACTGAAGATCATGTGAATGGTAATTGATTAGAGAAACTAAATTGTTATTGTTTACAGGAAATTGTCTCTCAGGAAGGTCAAACAGATTGAAAAAGCATAAATATACTAGTTGCTCATACTCAATTACTTGGTGAGATGTGGTGTTAATAGAATCATTGTGGGGCTGGTACGATATATCTGGCATCCCTTAATTCCTAGAGTTGGGAATTATGCTACTATATGAACAAATGAATGATGCATGGAGGCATGAAGCTAACTATAAACATAAAATAAGGAACTTATTTATGTTTTTATGTTTTTGATAACGGAACAAACTTTATTAAGAAAGAAGGGGTACATCTTCATGAAATGAAGCACCAAAAAAGAGAATAGCAAAATAAACAAAAACTCAGTCAAGAAAGCTCTTCAATGCCCTTGCACATTTGATAAGGAGACAATGGGAAATGGGAAGAGCATTGATTACTGCCCTCAGGTCAATAGAGTATCCTTAAATATAGGAGCATTCTACTCTTGCCAAATACACCAGAGAATTGTATAAACCATACACTGCCATAAAATTTTACCCTCCCTCCCAAACTAAAAGGGCACACCCAACATTCACCAACAATACCAAACAACTTATTCCAATTAGAGGTGGCAGCTGCACAATGTAAATGTAAATGGGCAGCTGTTTCTTCTTTAGAATCACACATACACAGACATAAGGACAAATATCTTTATGTGGTCGGAAAACTTGAAACATATCATTAGTATTGATCCTACTAAGCACCACTGTCCAATTGAAAGACTCGACCTTATAAGGAATTCACACTAGAAAGAGGAAAAGGAACTTACAAGAATTCACTGCAGAAGCATCACGAGGCCATTATCAAATTGTAGGACAAGATATGAGTTTCTTGTTAACTCTTTCACTTAGCTGATAATTGAAAATCTTACGTGACTCCTGTCAAAGCCTATCTATGACTAGTTTGAACTCTGTTACATCGATGAAGGCTGGCTGCTGGGGCTCTTTTAAATTATGATTTTATCATGCCTAATTTGAATTTTGATTGAGATGTGAAACCAGTCTAAGAGAAGAAGGAAGACTATAGTTGCATTTAGGAAAGATATATTGTGCTTCTTTATTTCTTTTATGGGTAGGGCATTCCAGCTTCTCAGTACCATCATAAAACTCCAACTTACAGCCATAGATTTTCACTGTTTAGTTTGTTCATGGTCTTATTTCTAATTTGTTTCAATGTGTTTTCTTCCTTCTCCATATTTAGCGGGTGTTGCTTCCTAGAGGCTTCACGGATTTCATGTCAGAGAGAGCTATATGTATCAGTATGGCCGCTTCCATTCGAGATGTTTGCTATAAAAACCCTGATAGGGGTGTTGACATTATCTTGTCCATTTCGGTATGGGTGCCTATGTACTGTTTCTAATATTCTCCTTGTCCAGTGCATGCTTTTCTGAGATATCATGCTTTTATGTTTGAATCAACAGTCTTGCATTGAGAGTCGAGATCCTGTAATTAAAGCTCTTGGCTTGCAAAGCCTTGCCCACCTTTGTGAAGCAGATGTTATTGGTAATGTTGGTTTTACTTGCAATTATACTTCTCGTAATACTTCTAAGCTATTGCTAAGGCATTATAAGTTATTAATTGGAGATTTTTCATTCTTAAATTATTTTATAAACTTAATTCCCTTGTTCCAAATTATAGCATTCTTATATAATATTGGGTGTATCTTGTTTGTTCAGATTTTTACACTGCTTGGGATGTCATTGGAAAGCACGTGCAAGATTACCACAATGATCCAATTCTTGTACATGGGTAAGCTGTAAGCATGTCTGAGCAGAGGCTTGTATTTTAGGCTATTGATTTTGACTATCAAAATTATTAATAATGGTAGCAATGCTAGGGTTGAATTCTTGATAGAGATAGCCTGAAAATTGGTTTAGAAAAGGCTTTTGCTGCCCAACCATCTGCAGGCACTGGGAGTTGATAACTTCAAGGGTTTTACTCTCGGGAATGTTGAATATTTTTCTTTTTTAATTCTAAATCTTGCGTGATATATGTCTCTTTTATTTGAACATCATTGTTACTTCTGTATTGTATTCCCATTTACTTTGTTATACATAGTCTCCAAATGTTATAAGGTTGTGATAATGTGATCATGTCAAGTAAAACATACTGTCTCATATTCTGCTTTCTTCTAGCAGTATTTGCCTTCTACTTAGATGGGGTGCAATGGATGCTGAAGCATATCCAGAAGCTTCAGATGCTGTGGTGCAACTTCTGTGGGGTGTAGCTTGCTGTAGCCACACTGGTTATGAGATACAATGGGCAAAAGCAAGAATCTCAGCTCTCGAGGCACTTACCCAATATGAGGTATATCTAGTGAATGATTTCTACACGCATTGTTCAAGTTTCCTTTTTCCCCATTGTGCATAATCCTTGCCTTGCATATGTGGACTGTGATCATTCATTCTTTCTTGATTTCTTGATAAGTAATTAACCTTTTTTTTCTCATTACTATTGTAATGTTCCAGGTGTCTCATCTTGAAAAATGTATTCCAGATTTTAAGAAAAGGAACTTGGAGTTGTTCTTTTCTGAGGCAAATTCCAATGTACTCAGGGTTATGGAGGATTTTCAAGTCAAAATCATAACATATGAGCACATGTAAACAATTATTTCCTATAATCAATTTACTGACCTGCGGTGGGATATGATAATATGATTAAATTTGATAAAATTTCAGTCAATTTGCTTCAGAAATCGGCGAAGATTAGTCAAAGAGAAAAGAGTTACAGGAAGTAAGATTGAGAAGCTGATGGATGTATTTCCTCAGGTTATATTCTCTTCAGGTACTGTGATATTAATTGTCCAGTTTGCTTTGTTCCTTAAGAAGACTAGGATGAAATTTTGATCTGTTAATGAAATGAAAGGAAAGAAGAAATCGTCTCTGTCTCATCACTTTTGTTGACAATGGGTTGGTTAATGTCGAACATGCAGAAAATAAAATTATTCAGGTTTTGCTGAAATCTCAATGAAGGAAGATGATTACCTTAATATGATTTAAAAAGAAACAAATGTTCCCTTTAGTAGACTGGTACCAATTATCTCACTAATTGTTTTGATCAAATCCAACTTAAGCATTTCATATTTTTGTTCGCAGGGAAAATAAATGAACCTAGAGAATTACCTGGTGCTGCTCTATTGTGCCTTTCTTTCACTCCTAAAGATGTGATTGGACAACAGCCATCAAAAGTAAGAAAATCATAGATCAATTATGTTCTTCTCTTCAAAGATTTACTACACTTTTAATCTAATAATACTTGTATGCAGAGGTTAAGAGATGTACATGCTGGGTATGAGAATGCACTGGTGGAAATAGCTTCTTCTCTTCAGCTCTCAAGAAATATTTTGGTTGCACTTATGGCACTTCAATCATGGAAATCCTTCATGCGCCGTTGGATGAGAGCATATATTCTATCCTATGATGCTAAAGCACAATCGAGTGTTCTAGATAAAACTTCTAAAGCTGCTAGTGATATTCTAAAGGTTTAGTACAGTATTATGGAATATCCTTTTTGGTCTCTAGTCTGTAATCTGCTTTATTGCTCAATCAAATGTTATCTCTGATGTAGTTTGTCTTGTTATATACTTTTTATGCAGAGTATGATAGCAATGGCAGATGAAGCTATGCCTAGATCTGCTGAAAATATTGCATTAGCTATTGGGGCACTCTGTGTGGTGAGAACTTTTCCATGGTTGTGCACTTTTTTCCTATATTTTCTAGATTCTGGCTGCTGTATAAATTTGCATGTCAAGCAAGCATATGTGACAACCATTCTAGTTAGCACTGTCTCTCATGTAGTTAGAATCAGATTTTTACAGTCTCTGGCTTTACTTACTATTGTCAGGTTTTGCCTCCATCTGCTCATACTGTTAAATCTGCTGCTTCAACGTTTCTTTTGGAATGGTTACTCCAGCATGAACATGAACATCGTCAATGGTCATCAGCAATTTCCCTGGGATTAATCTCAAGTTGCCTCCATGTAACTGATCATAAACAGAGATATCATAACATCACTGGACTTCTTGAGGTATTCTTGTTCGTTTTCTATTATTGGCTATGATGATGTATGATTTTTTTTTTCAGGTGACGATTTAGAACTGTCTTTTGCTTGTATTTTTTTTAGTTATATTCTTCTTTTTCTTCTTCAGAATTGAAAGAACATTTTGTGCTGTTTTTAAAGTTATTTTTTTTTTCCCTTATTCAAATCAGTAATGCTGCTTTACTATCCCTGTCTCAATGTGAATGTGTCTAATTTGTCATTACTTTTCATATGGATTGTTTATTTTATAATTTATTATCCATGCATTCCTTATTTGTGAAACTGATATAATCGGCTTTCTTGCTAGTATATTGATGTTTGAATTTTTTTTTTTTTTTTCTAATTTTCGGGAAGGGTGTTCTGCAGGGAAGGGCGGAACTGCCCTTTTCTTCAAGAAAAAAAAAATGGTCTAATGGCCCACACTTCACACTTAGCAGGACTCTCTCCTCATATCTAACGCAACTTCTTTTTTTCCCCTCTCCTTCTCTCCCTCTCATCTTTTCTGAAATGATACACACCAAAATTTCTTCTCTCCTCAATTACATTAATTGCTTTTTTATTTTTTTATTTTTATCCTTATCAAACCAACTATCTCTAATAAATGCTCAACAAGAATGCCTTTAATCAATGAGTAAAAAATTGAACTACCAAATTAATAAGTCCAATCAATTAGTGTTGTTCAGCAATATTTATACACTTTCTCTCTTCACTTCTCACTCATTCTTTATTTTCTTTCTCACCATTTACCAATTTTTCATTCAAGAATTTTGAACTCAAAAAAAAAAAAAAAAATCTGACTCTAATTCTTAATTTATTCCTAATTGTATAGACTAAATTATTGTAAATTACATAAAGTAGCTTTTTTTTTTTTTTAAATAAATTGAATCTTATTCTTTTTTAATAGAATTCAAATTCACATCCATTATAATAGAAAATCTCATATTCAATTGCTAATGTATTAATTTTGAAATATTAAAAATGTAGCATAAAGGATAGCACAACACAGAAGAGAAAGAACAGTTTACACAAAAATAGAAACAAAAAAAAAAAATGATTAGTGGTGGGAAAGGAAATTGATTAAAACCCTATTTTAATCCCTCACTGTTGGAGTTTGGTCTCTCGCTGTTCAATCTTGTCAATTTGGTCTTTGACTCCCCAGCTTTGCTTCAATGCTGTTCTACATTTGTATGCTGGTAGTGGAGTAGACGGATTTGCCTGTGTCACTGTTATGTGTGATGTGTCACGGTTGATTTCCACCTTGACATAAAATGACCCCATCCACATATTTTCCACTTAAAACTACATTGTTTTTCCATCCCTTTGTTTCTCTAACAAAAGCAAATATTAAAGCTATATCTTTTTTTTTAAAAAAAAAACCAAAACAAAAGAGAAAGGGGAAAGATGCATAGAACATCTTCCACACCCTTCTGTTTCCTTCATTTTCTGACTCTCTCTCTCCCCTTGACCTAAAACTCTTATTTCTCTAAATTTTTTATTTGGGATGGTGATGGTTGGTTCCAAGTATTCCATTCCATGGAAGTTAACTGAATATCCAAAAAACCAGACCCACCCACCCTCCAATACCGTGACTATCATACAAGTTTTGCATGAAAACTAAATAAAATACAATGCTATGAAGTACAGATTTTCATATTTGAAGTCCGCGTTGCTAATCATGCATGTTTACAGGCTTCAAAAGATTTGAAATTGGTGAAATACAGAACAAGCTTTTATCTGCTTCATCTTCATGGGTCTGGGTTCTTGAGCTTTCTCTCTGACTTTTCTATTTGGCTGTTTATCTTTTAGAAGATTATTCTTGAGCTTTAGTGGAAAGAGAGAATCAGTGAGTGTCAGTGTCTTTGGGTGTAAAACTGAGTGGGTTTGTGGGGGTTTATTTATTTATTTTTTAACAGTGACTTGAGAAGAGGATGAACCAGAGAGCAAAGTTTACTTACTGGTGAAGTCGGGGTGTGTAAGTCAGTATGTTCATGCCGGTGAAGGTTGTTTTGTTGAAGGAAGAAGATGCAGGTAAGGTTTTCTTTTTCATTTTTTCCCAAAAAAAGATCTTTTAGGTGGTCTTCTCTGATGTGGAAGGAGGAGAAATAGGACATGAAGAAACCTCATCGTTTTGAACAGGACAGAGCACTAACACCCACCAAAACGGTGTGTTTAAGGCCAAGGTGGAAGTCAGGGACAACATTGAAGCAAAATTGAGGAGTCAGGGAACAAATTGACAAAATTGGACAGTGAGGGACCAAAATATGGTTTTAGTCAAACGAAAATAAAGGAGTGAGGAGTGAAAAGTGAGAGTGTATAAATATTTTCCTCATTGATAGGGCTTATTTATTTGGTAGTTTAATTTTTTCCTCATTGATTAAGGGCATTCTTGTTAATCATTTAATGGAGATGTTGGGTTGATTAGGGAAATTTTTTTTCTTCTTTTAAATGCAATTAATGTAATTGGAGAGAGAAGAAATTTCGGTGTGTATTGTTTCAGAAAAGAAGATAGAGAGGGAGAGGGAGAGGGAGAGGGAGAGTGGAAGAAGAAAAGTTGTGTGAGATTTGATGAAAGAGAGTTTTGGTAAGTGTGAAATGTGGACCATTTGACGGTTATTTTCTTTTTGAAGAAAAGGACAGTCCGCCATTGGGAGGGGTGGAACACACTTCACCAAAAAAAAAAAACAACAGTTTTCAAACAATAATATTGATGCAAATTATTTAGAAGCATCAGTATTCTTGCAAGAAATCCGATATTATCTCCATGCATGAGTTGTTCCTTTACTCAGAGATCTAAGTCCCTTTGATAAAGCCTTGCACCACTACATTTTCTTATTTATTAAAGAATAAAAGAGAAAAAGAACAGGTGGATTTCGTGAGGAATGTTTATCAGGCATTTTTGGTTTTGCATTGTAATGTTTCCTTCAAGATGGGGAAGCTTTGATGAATTGAACTATCATCTTTATGAGAAGATTTTCTATGTTGTAACTGTATTAAGTTTTACATTGGTGTCAGTTGGTCCTGACCTATATATATATACTTTTGTGCATTTTCAGGTTCTCTATGTTAGCAAAAGTTCCCTTGTAAAAGGAGCTTGTGGTGTTGGATTAGGTTTTTCATGCCAAGATCTTCTTACCAGGGTTGAAGCTGCTGATAACTCTATGGTTGAAAATGATATGGATAAGGTTCCAGAATCAGAATTACTAGGAAGAATAATTAGGGCCTTTTCTATGATGATATGTCAGATCACTCCATCTTCATCTGATGTTTTGGTGAGTCTATGTTCATGCTTTCCAACAGGTATATATAATACGAATACTAAAATATCTGAACCGTCATATGAGAACTATGAAGACTTGGAGGAAGATATCTGGGGTGTTGCTGGACTTGTTCTTGGTTTGGCTATTTCCATTGGTGCAATATACAGAGCAGGAAAGCTAGAGGCTGTACTAAAGATAAAAAGCTTGGTTATATCATGGCTTCCATATGTGAATTCACAAGTTCAAAATGCTGGTTTCCAGTGTGAAGGATCTGAGATTGCTTTATCAGTAGGATCCTGTATTGCAATTCCTACAATAGTGGCTTTTTGCTGGAGAATGGAATTGATGGATGAGCTTGAGTTAGAGCACATAGTCGGTGGCTTTAAAGAATTGATTTCTGAGTTAATATCTGTCAAAAAATCTGGTGTTTTGCACCAGAGCTTGCTGATGGCAGCATGCATTGGAGCAGGGACTGTCCTTGGATGCGTACTTAATGAAGGGGTTCACTCTATTGAGGCTGAATGTGTTAAAAGTTTGCTGGAACTGTTTGCAAAATGTTACTCAAATCCTTATCCTTCTGTTGTCCATCTGGGTGGTATGCTTGGAGTTGTTAATGCTATGGGAGCAGGTGCAGGGATTTCAGTCCATTTTCTTTTTCCAAGTTATGTAATGCAATCTGGTCATGAGAAGAAGGTATTTTACTTGTTGATGATTTTTCTATCAGCTATCTCATTGCGTATGTGTTAGTTTTTCTCTCCTGGTTACTTATCTATTCTACTATATGTTCAACAGTTGTCTTCTTCTGGCATGGGTTCTCTGCTAACAAGCTCTGACTGCGGATCATATTTAACATCATTGGTGCAAGAGATGTTTCTTGTGGCGCAGAATTCTGATGATCATCAGCTACAAGAGTTTGCTTGCTGGTCACTCTCATTTCTTCGACATCATTTATGGTCCAAGGAACTTTCAGATGTTGATGGTGATAGGAATGCAGCTGAAACTAATTCGAAATCTGTTAATCAAAGTTTTGCTGAGGACAATGTGGTTTTGAAACTCTCTTTGTGGCTTATGGATTTAAATTACAGTAAGGTAGGTCTCTTACCCAGGTTTTTAGTACATTATATTTTATGTTATTTCATGTTTGTCTTTCACATTCCTCAAATATAAGGGACAGGTCAGGAAATTNTGGTGATAGGAATGCAGGTGAAACTAATTCGAAATCTGTTAATCAAAGTTTTGCTGAGGACAATGTGGTTTTGAAACTCTCTTTGTGGCTTATGGATTTAAATTACAGTAAGGTAGGTCTCTTACCCAGGTTTTTAGTACATTATATTTTATGTTATTTCATGTTTGTCTTTCTCATTCCTCAAATATAAGGGACAGGTCAGGAAATTGATTTTTTTTTGTTTTGCCCCCGTGGGGAGGGGGAGAACATAACAACTAAGGTAATGCATGATACATTCATCTAAACCTAGTACAGCACTGGTCAGATGATAACATTCAACAATGATGAAACCTGTATCAAACTTTTCATCAATTTCCTTTGATTTATATTTAGCATTGACATGAGTCCTTTGTTTCTGACAATATTCATGGCTAAAATATTTTCTGGTTTGTAGTAGTTGAAATAGGAAGTCTCAACACCAAGTGGATCAAACCATTTATAAAAATAAATAAATTAAAAATTTCGTGTTTTCATTAGTTATTAGCATAAAAAATTTTAACTATTGTTTCAATTACTGTACTTATATTTTGGGATGCAACTGCACCCCTTTATTCTAGAAACAATGTTTTGCTTTTTTTTTTTTTTCTTTCTTCTTCTTTTGTTTCTTTGATTATTAGCCAAACCTTCTAATTGTAATGTTATGAAGAAATAATATGTAAGGTCAGAGTATTTTAGTGGCAAAGGAGGGGACATATAGATATTTAAAAGAGACTTAATGCTTAGTTTTTATAATTTTTTTCGAACTTTTCTGGAGAGACAGAAGAAGGGGTGGGGGGGATGTGGGGGCTTCAGAACAAAGAAGGAGCACAGAGTTTTTATAACTTTTTTCACAATATGGCAGCCTGACTTTGGCCCCCTGTGGATCTGTTCCTGCTTAATATCATCTCTCAGCCTCTCCCTCACTTGTCTTTTAATGTGGTGTCCACCTTGACTTGGTTGACAAGATGCATGTGTTGCTATGGGATGTAATTTCCCAGTTAATTTTACATATATCTTGCAGTTATGCCAATATGTAGATATAATCTCTTGCTACCCTTTGTGAAGTAGTTTCCTGAAGAACCTCGGATTGAATTCATAGAGTTCAGCCTATTTTCTGAACATGGGGTGAGAAGTCCTTGTTGTGAGAGAAATCAAAAAGTGGTTGTATTCTAACCGGTTGGCAATCAAGCATCCACTTGCTTAACACTCTGACAGAGAAAACTTGGAATGAAATAAATGCTTCTGTCATATATTACATCATTGCTATGTTTGGTGATGACTAATATACATTATAGACTTTTGGATCTACTAGTTGGGGAAGTCATTTATTTTGATTTTGAAATGATACAAGTCAACTATGTATGCCATCTGGCAGTTGTAACTCATATGATTGGCAATGATGGATTTAGAACTAGGGAGATTGGTGAAGAAGGAAGTGTTTAGTGTGTCTCCTTTTCTGGTTTAGAGCTGTTTGAGTTCACTAGAACTTTTCCTCTCTGGATGGTGGTGGCTAAGAAGGGGAAAAAGGTTGAAACTGATGTAACATGATTGAAAGTCTGAGTCAGGACCGATTTAATGTGATAGTTACTTCTGATTCTGCTCATTAACTCTCTATTCCCGATTTAGGCTGGTACTGTTGCATATAATAGAACTATAACATTCATCAGACTTAGTCCATCTTTTACATCAACTAAATTATATGTTTTGATATTTTCTTCTGGTTGTTCTCATTAATTGTCTCCTCCAAGTTCAGTCAGGTAAAATTGTATGTGTTGGCACAGTTGTTACTGTATTGAGGTGCCTCTCAAGAGCTCCCAGGTTACCAAGCTTGGACTGGGGAGGAATTATTAGGCGTTGCATGAGATATGAGGCCCAGGTTGCTGAGTTGTTGCCAACTGATTCCACTTTCGAGAAAGGAACTCTAAGGAAGGAATGTGTACAGTTCGCATTAGCTCATGCAAATAAGTTTGATTCTCTGCTAACGTTTCTTGATGAGCTATCTGACTTGTCCAGGTTCAGGACACTGGAGCCAAATCTGCAGTCATGTCTGCTAATTCATCTAGCAGACCTTATAAAAGTATATTCAAGCTCTAGGCTTGAGAAACTATTTAGTGATGTGAGTTATCACTTATCTTCAGTTGCTTCATACCAGGAGACTGACACCTACCAGGATAGTTTGTTGCGTATTTCTTGCTGGAAAGGTCTCTATAAGTGCCTGGATGAAGTTTCTGTGGACACTCTTGATTACATATCCCATGTTGAGAGGTGCATGGAGGTGCTATTTACTTTGTTGCAAGCTTTGCAATCTTCTGGCAATGTAGGGTCCGTACAGGTAAATTCTGCAGAGGAGTGGTCGGAGGCTGTGAGATTCTTAGGGAAGGCTCCACGGAATTGGTTATTGGATTTCTTGAAGGTATGTATATATTAAACTGTATCTCTCTGTCAGCTTTTCCTCTGAAGAAATGTTTTTCTTTTTGTGAATTCTCCCAAGCCAATTATAATTTTCTAATAAATGTCACTATTTCTGTTTGGTGGTTTTATGAATTATCTTTTTTTTAAAAAAAAAGAAAAATTATTTTCATCCTTCTTGGGATTAGTTTGAACTTATTGCGGCCAAGCTTCTATGATACTAGATGTCTTATTAATCTCAGTAACCTGAGCTGGCATATTTACGTCACAGGTTTCTCATGAGGATTATGTACAAAGTGCTGACAAATCTATTGATGGCCAAAAAAAGATTCGTTTTATGGCCAAGCTGGTGAAGAGTGGTACTCTTTCATTGATCGAACTGGGAAAGATGAAATCTTACATATTAAACTCCAAATCACAAGGTTAGTTTTTCTGCTATGCTACAGAATGTTGATATAGTGTATTTTGGGCACAGGTACTCAGTTCAATTAGACCTGAAAGTTGTATGGTGCTTAACAGAATTAGAGCTGCTATGTATTTATTTGAGTGAAAATCTGTTTAGAACTTGGAAGCATATTGAGCTGGACATGCTTTGTGGGTTTAGGCTAAAGATTTACTTTTTGCAGGTCAGTGGGACGTGCTTGTTGATGTTGTGGTGGTTTTGCACAAGGCAGAGGGAAGTGTCAAAAGACAGTGGCTTGTTGATGCATTGGAAATTAGCTGTGTAACGACATATCCTTCAACGGTAATAACTGAATTAATACTTCCGTAATGGATTTATTATGAACACTTAGCAATGAAAAATAGCAAGACTGATATATCAAATCATTCTTACATTTTTTCAGTATATGCTGTTTCATTTTGTGGATGAAGTGAAAAGAAATTTGTTCTTCATAAGTTGTTATGAATGATATGATGTTGATCATATAAGTTCATGGCATTTGTGGCTCCTTTTGGTGTGGAATCTCTACTGAAACTTCTGAAAATGTATTGATGACAGTTAATGGAATTATAATTAATTTTATTGAAATGTATGTATGAAGAAGCATTTTTTTCTATTAATTTGAATAACCTAGCCCTAGGCTATAGACTGGTACTAATATTAGATGTTAGGGTATGAAGCAATATAATTGCTGCTGATTTTTTCCTAGTGATGCTTATTGCATGTCTTCTATTGCTTCTAATTTATTAGTGACTGCATTTCCGTACAATGGTGGCTTGCCATTAATAGGAATCAAATTAATTCTATTTTATGAGAATGAGCTGATAGCTTTTATTTTTTGATAATTAAGTTTAAGTTGTTATGATTCTTGCTATATCCCCTTATATAGTTCTCCTTCATTATTCTCAGGCAATGCAGTTTCTTGGTCTGCTGTCTGCTATTTGCTGCAAATATATGCCTGTTCTGATTGTGGACCAGCAGACGGTACTGAATGATCTACCAGTCACCCTTACGTCTCTTCTGATGGACCAAAGCTGGAGTGTTATTGCGGAAACAGTTGTTTCTTATCTCTATTCATCAACAGAACGTATATACCAATGGGCTACACAGATAGCAGATGGTACTTACGTGCCTGGTACCCAACCCATTGATGAAAGTGAGAATCATATGGCTGTTTTCCTATTCGAGGTGATGCATCATACCTGTGTATTATTAAAAGGCTATTTGCCATTAGATAAGCAGCTTAGGCTTGCCAGCATGGTTGTTGCTTGAGATGTTAGCTACATTCTTGAAGATATAGTCAACACAAACCGGAATCCTGTTCTCGTAAATCCTTCAGTGAGCATCATGCCACATATAGCAGGCTTTTGGGGAAATCATCTCTGCTATCCTTGAGATTCGGGCCATCCGCGTGTGCTTGTGAAGTCGCTGGATAAGCATGCAGCAGGACATATTTATGCTTTTCACCATTGTATGAAGATCATTTGGACTGCATGTTTTATCGTGTTAGTTTTTTCTTTTCCTTCCTAGATAAGCCTGTTGTATAACAGTACTGCAACCTTTGGCAGTCTTTGTAGGGATCTGCTTATATTGCCCCTATTATTTTCTGTGTGGGTAAATATACTATAGATTACTTCTGGCACAAAAAGAAACAAAATGGAGGAAGTTATTTGCCTATTTGGTTACAAGTTCCTGAATGTATTCAATGTATGTAAAATTGGGTTAGTTTTGTAATAGTTATGTATTTTTCACATGTGAAATTGTACTTTTTTTTAAAAAAATTTATTGACATGTACCCATGTTGGCTACATTACAAAATGTTTCAAGGAGAAAATACTTGAAATTGCAGATGAATGTGATAACAGTTAGAAGGCATTTTGTGATAAACCGGCCCGCAAAACCATTTGATCTCATGCGTATGATAACTTGATAGCTTCACAATAATGGGCTATTCTGCATTTTCTCTTCTCTCTCTCTCTCTCTCTCTCTCTCTCTCTCTC
>QAOA01003682.1:42334-62687 GCA_003255065.1 Cercis canadensis | reverse complement strand
CTGAGAACTTATCTCAGGAGATTGCAGGTTCTCTCTAAGGAACCAGCACCATTGGTAGACATAGGAAAACACCTACCCTTAACCCCCTCTCCAATTCTGAAACCACAAGCTTTCGGCCCATAACTAGATCCATATCTAGGGACCATAACAAATTGGTATCAGAGCAGGTGGTTATGGCAGATCTACTACAACAACAATTAGCACAATTGCAGTTATTCCAAGAAGAACGTGCAGCCAATCTTGCAAGGCAAGAGGCAATCAACACACGCTTGGATGATCTCGCAAAGGAGTTGTCAGCCTCGAAGTTCTCCAATGATTCTACTGAACGAGGCAGCCATAATCGTAAGGGAAAAGAAATTGCAGGAGGAAGTGCTACTGTCCCTAAATTTTTAAAACTGGATTTTCCACGTTTTAAGGGGCAAGAAGATCCTCTAGGTTGGTTAAACAGATGTGACCATTTCTTTCGCCATCAGCAGACATCTGAAGAAGATAAGGTGGGATTAGCATCTTATCATTTAGAAGGAAATGCTCAGTTGTGGTTCCTCCAATTAGAAGCAGATATTCCCTAGCTTTCATGGGAAGAATTCAAACAGCAATGTAATCTGCGGTTTGGTCCACCAATTAGAAGTCATAAATTGGGAGAATTGGCAAAATTGAGGCAAACTGGATCTGTGGCAGATTATCAAGAAAGATTCGAGCAACTAGCCTCTAGAGCAGGTACTCTCTCTCAACCACAGAAAATAGAACTCTATATCAGTGGCCTTGCTGATTATATAGCAGTTGAGGTTGAGTTACATGACCCTCCGGATTTAGCAACTGCTATGAGTATCTCTAGATTATATGAGAGGAAGATGCAACCCTTCCGGTCACATTCACAAGAGAATCGTAAACCAAAACCAGCAGACCCTCCTCATCAAGGTTCCAGATTTGTGAAACAATTAACCAGATCAGAGATGGAGGAAAGAAGACTTAAGGGTCTTTGTTCAATTGTGATGAACCTTTCTCATGAGGTCACCAATGCAAGAGGCTGTTCTGGATTGATTTAATTGAAGAAGATGAAGAAGACAATTTCAAAGATCAGGAGGTACAAATAGACCAACCTGAGATCTCCTTAAATGCAATTATTGGCACTATCTTAACTCAAAACATGCTGCTGCGAGGGAAATTGGGAGATCAGTCCATATGGGCTTTGGTGGACTCAGGCAGCACTCATAGTTTTATAAACTCAGAGCTTGCTGCACAATATGATCTTCCAATGGAGAAGAAGGATGGATTGCAGGTGGTAGTGGCTAATGGAGAGAGGATCAAAAGCAGGGGTCAATGCAAAGGAATTTCTCTCCAAATTGGTAATCACTTTTTTACCTTGGATCTGTATGTACTGAACATAAATGGGTTTGATGTGGTATTAGGAGTTAATTGGCTCAAAACATTGGGGCCTATCCTATGGGACTTTAAGAAGATGCAGATGTCCTTTATTGAAAAAGGAAAATGTGTGGAATTATATGGCAGTCAACCTACCACTCAAGAGGCAAGCTTTCATGCTATTGAGTTTAAAAGAGAAAGTGAGACAGACCTGCAGAAATTACTACAGGAGTATACCTCCATTTTCCTTGAACCTAAAGGCCTTCCACCTCAACGTTTCTGTGACCATAAAATTGTGCTAGAACCTGGAACCAAACCAGTAGTAGTGCGTCCATACAGATATCCCCATACCCAAAAGGATGAGATTGAGCGACAGTGCTCTGAGATGCTGAAGCAGGGAATAATTAGGCCAAGTCAGTCCCCATTTTCTTCACCAGTGCTTCTTGTTCCTAAATCAGATGGGTCTTGGCGGATGTGTATTGACTACCGTGAGTTGAATGCTAAAACAATCAAAGATAAATTTCCAATACCAGTGATTGAAGAACTACTTGAGGAATTATTTGGAGCCAAATATTTCTCTAAGCTGGATTTACGGTCAGGTTATTTTCAAGTTCGAATGAGGGAGACAGATGTGGAGAAAACAGCTTTTCGTACACATCAAGGCCATTTTGAATTTCTGGTTATGCCATTTGGCCTCACTAATGCACCCTCCACCTTCCAAGCTCTCATGAATGAGGTATTCCGTCCTTATCTAAGGAAGTTTATTTTGGTATTTTTTGATGATATTCTTGTGTACAGCAGCACTTGGGTTGAGCACATGCACCATTTACAGATTGTCTTCAAGTTATTATTAGATAATAATCTTTTCTTGAAACAATCTAAGTGCTCTTTTGGCCAAACCCAAATAGCCTATTTAGGCCACATTATATCAGCTGAAGGAGTTTCTGCAGATATTTCTAAGATTACAGCAATGACAGAATGGCCTAAACCTTCCACTCTACGAGGTTTAAGGGGTTTTTTAGGCCTCACTGGTTATTACCTTAAGTTTGTGCAGAATTATGGAGCCATTGCAGCTCCATTAACAGCCATGTTACGCAAAAATTCCTTCGTTTGGAGTGAAGAGTCTTCAAAGGCATTTGCAACCCTTAAGGAAGCCATGACTACAACCCCGGTATTGGCACTTCCTAATTTCTCCCAAGCTTTCACCATTGAATGTGACGCTTCAGACATGGGCCTTGGGGCTGTTTTGTTACAAAATGGCAAACCTATTGCTTTCCTTAGCAGGGTTTTAGCAGCTAGGCACAAACATCTACCAACATATGAGAAAGAGTTGATTGGCCTAGTCAAGGCAATCAAACATTGGCGTTTTTACTTATGGGGGCAGCATTTCATAGTCAAAACAGATCATTACAGCCTCAAATTTTTGCTGGAACAGAAGGCTCTTACTCCTCCACAACAGCATTGGTTAGGGAAAATTCTGGGCTACATGTTTTCAGTTGAATACAAGGCTGGTCGAAGCAATACTGTTGCTGATGCATTATCCTGCAGAGATAATGACAAAGCTGTGTTACTTGCCATTTCAATGCCCCAATTAAGCCTCTTTGATGCCATCCGACATGAGCAACAAAATTCTCCAGAAGTACAACAATATATAACCAATATAAAAAAGGGTACAGCAGCAGTTCAATGGAGTTTTAAGCAGGGATTATTATTCTACAAAGGCCGTGTTTACTTACTTTCATCTTCTCCTTCCATCCAAACAATTATGAGTGCCTTACATAATCAAGGCCATGAAGGATATCAAAATACTCTCTTCAGAATTGCTAAAGACTTTCACTGGATAGGAATGAAACAACATATCCGTGATTTTATTCGTAGCTGTGGAGTTTGTCAAAGGCACAAAACAGAAACTTTACAACCTGCAGGCCTTCTTCAACCCTTGCCCATTCCAGCTCAGGTATGGTCTGATATTTCATTAGATTTTGTTGAAGGATTGCCTAACTCCCATGGGAAAAATGTTGTTTTGGTGGTGGTTGATTGTTTCTCCAAATATTGCCATTTATTGGCCACTGCTCACCCTTATTCTGCTGTAAGTATTGCAAGGCTCTTCTTTGACAGCATTTTTAAATTGCATGGCCTTCCTGAAACAATGGTTAGTGACCGTGATGTTACTTTCACAAGTGCTTTTTGGAAAGAACTTTTTCGTCTCAGTGGCACTAAACTTTGCTTCAGTTCAGCATACCATCCCCAATCTGATGGGCAAACAGAAGTGGTTAACCGGACAATTGAGATGTATTTAAGGTGTTTTACTAGCACACATCCGACCAAGTGGATGGACTGGTTATCTTGGGCAGAATACTCTTATAATACTAGCTTCCATTCTTCCTTACGTACTCCACCTTTTGAAGTTGTCTATGGCCGTCCACCACCACGTCTCCTATCATACTGTCCTGGTATTTCTAAACTTGATGCAGTTGATAAAGCCTTGCAAACCAGGGATGAAATTCTGCAGATACTGAAACAGCATCTACTGCAAGCACAACACAAGATGAAAGTTGTCTATGACTCTCATCACCGTCATGTTGAGTTTAATGTGGGAGATAAAGTTCTCTTAAAGCTCCAGCCATACAAGCAATTCTCCTTGGCCAACCGCCGTCACCAGAAGCTGCTACCTAAGTTCTATGGCCCATTCACTATTTTACAGCGGATTGGCAATATGGCTTATAAATTAGAACTTCTACCAGACACTCGCCTTCACCCAGTGTTCCATGTCTCCTGTCTGAAGACATTTCATGAGGGAAACTGCCCAGAAATTGCTACTCTTCCTTCAGGTTTACCAGAAAGCCCATCTCCTCAACCTCTAGCAATGCTTGACCAGCGCTTAGTTCGTAACATTCCTCAAGTCTTAATTCATTGGCAGCACACTTCTCCAGCTGAAGCTTCCTGGGAAAATGTTTCCTCCATGCAGCAACGTTTCCCACATTTCACACTTGAGGACAAGCGTGATTTGGAGGGGGGGAGTAATGTTAGCAGACCACTGGTGTACCAGCGGTTTACACATGGGAAATTCAGAAATTAATTTTTCTGAATTAACTATCATTAGTTAGTTATTTTAATTCCTGTAATCTAGTCGTGGTTAGTTATTTTATTGTTGTTGAGGAGGTTACTCCTTCATTTCCCTGTATTCCTAGTTTTTAGGAGATGGTTACTCCACCAATTAAGTTTGTATTTAGAGGGTTGGAATTATGGAACGAATATCAGAAAAGTTATGTTAGTTGCTGAGAACTTATCTCAGGAGATTGCAGGTTCTCTCTAAGGAACCAGCACCATTGGTAGACATAGGAAAACACCTACCCTTAACCCCCTCTCCAATTCTGAAACCACAAGCTTCCGGCCCATAACTAGATCCATATCTAGGGACCATAACAATGTTTCAAGGAGAAAATACTTGAAATTGCAGATGAATGTGATAACAGTTAGAAGGCATTTTGTGATAAACCGGCCCGCAAAACCATTTGATCTCATGCGTATGATAACTTGATAGCTTCACAATAATGGGCTATTCTGCATTTTCTCTTCTCTCTCTCTCTCTCTCTCTCCCTCTCTCTCTCTCCCTCTTCCTCTTCATAGCTGACTTGAAGCCTTAACCTTAAATTCTTGGTAACTATATATCTCAAGAAAGATGAGAACAAGTGGCTATTTATGGTTCTCCTAATTACTTTTGAAAGTAAACATTGAATTTTTGTAACTATCTCACAGATCTGTTTGCTGTAAGTAATAATTGTAATGCGGTTTACTTGATTCATCCCAACTTATAAATGGTGAAGATGAAAGACTGCATGATCAGTATGGCGCTGTAGTTGCTGATATTAAAAGTCAAATGGCTAGACCTTGGATAGCAACGTTTTTTTAGGTGAAGAGAAGTTTTCTTTCTTATCCTTTTTGTAACATTTATTTATCTTCATACCTTTGTATTGCATGCGACGAAAAAACTTTCCTAAATATTTTATTATTTTTACGTTGTCTTGTAAAAAAGAGAGTGAAAGATATACCACGGTGCAAGAGTTTTAATACATCAATTAAGTGAACTGTCATAGTATGGGCAGCATCAAATAGTCTCTAGTCAAGTGGTATTGAGGTCTTTTCTAAAGCTTGTGGGTTCTGTATTTGAATTCAGAGTCATAGCTAAAATATAAAAATAAAAAAAATAAATAGCATGGGCAGTTAATTACTTACAACTCAATATGTATTTTTCAAGAAAATCAACATTATTTTTTGTCCAATAGAGGCTATCTCCTTTCAAAATTTTACCCTACTCATGCTCAATAAGATTTGAACTTGATGTCTCTTCTATGAAATATTTAGAACTTGACCATTGGGGTATCCCCTTGGGAACTCAAAATCCCACTCCATATATTGCTTGTAACCCACTTGATAAAACTTTTAAATAATGTCTCTCTTCCCATCTCTCCACTAATTCAACCCTACTTAGATAGTGGAAGAGATCAATAGGATCATCATAAGCAGTTGATATACCACTCTAGGCCATGCCCATGGCATCAACTTTGAGTTCATGTTCATGGCCTATTTTCCTTCTAACTCTCCTCTTTTTTCTCTGAGAGTCTAAGAATGCTCCCATATAGGGTGAATAGGAGATAAAAATTATTTTGAACAGAATAACAAATCAAAAATGATTATGGAATAACCAGTTTCTTCTTTAAACTCGTTTTTAGCAAGTAACACAAGAATATAGAACAGGTTAAATGACCAGTTTCACAGCAAGATTGAATATATCAGTAGAGCAAACTAAAATCATTTAAAATAGCAGAAACCAAAGGAGAGTAGATAAGAGAGATTGAGTCTAGAGTTTATAGTAGTTTGACCAACAAAGCCTACGTCCACTTTCTCAAGGCTGGGGTTCTATTAGCAATCGAGGTTATTTGATCAAGTTTCTTCAAGCTCCTTACAACATTGATTTTTCTAAGAGCTAACTAAAAACTCCTTCTCACTAGTTTTACAAAAGCTCACTATAAATTTTTCTCTCCCTCTAACCAATAGTAGAGATCATTCTTCCCAGATTTCCCATATTTTTCCAATGGAAATCTATATACAAAAAACCCTAAATAGGTTTAGTCTCAAATGAAAAATAAAGCTCTCTCAAAATGGTGTACGCTAAGAGTATTGTAGAGAGATGAGAATAGAATAAACTTGATTTTGAATGACATAGTATTTTTTTGACTTTTGCTTCTGTTCTCTTTAATATCTTCACCAGCACTTAGGTCTTCAATTTATAGCACATCATAGAAAGAAGATGATTGTTTGAATGGTAGACTTGGTCCTAAAGTTGTGGCTGTCAATTTGTGCTAAATTAGGAATCTTCTTATTCTTTTTTGGTTTCTTTTCTAATATAGCTCATTCTTTGAAAAACTTCCTTTTATATGATCCAATAACTCTTTTTTGATTTGATTGCTTCCAATAGTCCACTCCTCTGATTGATTGACATTTGTTCTGAGAAATGCACGAGCTTCAAAAATATCTTCAGACTTTCACTGCCACATTAGCATGAGTGCTCTTCAATGAGAAACAAGTTTTGTTTGAGAACTTGTTCTTGCTGAGGCAGGAGCTTGTTCTTATTTTTTACCTAATCACTAACCTATTACTGAATAAAAACACTTAACAAATAGATTATGGTTAGTGATGGTAACTTACTAAAGTCATTTGTTATCATCAAAATTGGGATTGGAAACTGTGGAACTAACAATCTCCCCCTTTTTGATGATGAGAAATGCTTGAAAAGATATCCCCTTAAAAACATGCTTACTTTTGAACAAGTTCTCAAAACCAGTTCAAAAAGTAATTTTTGCAAAACAAAAGTTTTAATAGAAAGTCTTTCCTTACCCTATATATATTCCAAACTATATAAAACAAGTACAAGTATGGGTTTCGTACTAGGGCTGGTACGACATTTTTCAAAAAATAAGGATACAGGTGTGTCACGTTGTATATATATATATCTCAGATAGAATGAAAAATCTTAAAATTCTCCAAGCATTAAAAATATCAACAATTAATACTTAGCAAATAAGTAGTGTAGCACTGACCAAGAGGAGGAAATTTGGGATTTCTGGGGTTTCTAGTTTGAGTGGTTTCTGCCCTCTATTTCTAGGGATTTTTTTTTTTTTTTTTNNTTTTTTTTTTTTTTTTTTCAAATGCTTTGTCTTCAATTTGGGCAGCTGGTGAAGAAGGCATTTAGAGAGGAAGAAACAGTGTCGTTTTTGGGCAGCATTATTGCCACTTAGAGAAACGACGTCGTTTCGTGTAATGATGGCATTTCCGGAAGATTTGAAATGGCTTCGGTCCACTAAACATTGGCCTCAGCTCGTTTCGAAACACCTTCAAAAAAAAATTGAAAGAAGCGCTTCCTACAGAGGTAAGCGTTTCGCATTTCAGAGACGTCTCCAAAACAGGTATGTGTCGAAAGTTGCCGTTTCGGTGCTATAGTGATTCCAAAACAAAAATTTACAATTCATCTAGACTATCTCAGATTTATTACAATAGATATACAAACAATTTATCAAATATACAATTATCTTTCCAAATATTTCTCTGCCTTTGTCAACAACAAAAAGGAATATGGGAGACTAGTACCTGCAAGCAGAAAACTAGTAGCAAGAGCAAAGTAGAAGTCTTTAAAGTCTGATACCAAAAGTATATGATAGTCAAAAGCATGAGATGTAGATACTATTCACAGTTTGAAACTAAAGGATTCATAATATTCAAACCACATTAATACAAATTATAAATAGTTGGCAGAGAAGTTAATCATCACAGACAAAGAGTTAGGAGGTAGAAGGCTGATAAGCTTTGATCTCAACAAGCTCTTTCTTGGCAGCAACCAACTCTGCCTTTTTAGCAGCCAGCTCCTTCTTTGTGTTGCCCAATTTTTGTTACACATCATCTAACCTTGCAGTGCAATTGACAACTTGGGACTAGAAAATGTTTAACATCTGGCTTTGCCAGTTCAGTAGGATGCAGGTCTGCAATCTAGCTAGTGTGATCAATAGGCTGCGAATGATCATACTAGCGAGGAACCGTTTTCTTGGAGGAACCAGTTGGCTTCTTCCTAGAAAGAATTTCAGCGTCATCTAATTTTCTCTTGGAGTTTTGAGGATTCCTTTTTTGAGGTAGACTTGGAACTTTCTTTTGAGGCCTTATAACTAGGTAGAGCCCTTCGAATAATCAAGTTGTCAGGGAGGGGCACTTCATTGAATTGGGTGAGGTTGACATTAAAGTTCCTGCAAATGTGCACAATCAGCATGCCATATGGCAAGTTGGTTATCTTCCTTGTGTCTCCAACTGTCCATGCCATATGTTTGAGAATAAGGTTGGGAAGGTTTAAGGGCAACTTCTGTTTGAGGTGATAGAGAAGGAAAAGATCTTAGGTAATAAATTCAGATTGGCTACCAATGCAAGGCAAAAGAAGAGTGGTTACATGCTTGGCTAAGATGCGGGTAATAGGATTTATACAATGCACAACGGGTGCATGTACAGAATTACTCCTTTTCTGATTAGTTACTTTGTTCAGTTATCTATACCAGAGTACATAGTTAAGTTACTGTATATAGCTAAACTGGTAACTATAGTTACTTAGCTGTCAGTTAATTAGTTGTTAGTTAGTTAGCTGTGTTGACCAGTTCAATGCCTACGTGGCATTCTCTATGCTACTTCTTTACTGTATATAAGACAATGCGTGTGTATTGTATCATTCAGATTTGAGGAAATAAAGAAAAGCTTTCACACGATTCTGGTGCACTTTTCTTCTTTACTGATTTCCTCCTTCTCAGAAACTTTCAGTGCACTGTGTGCTTTTCGATTTTCAGAAAAATCACAAATAGCCTCCATGGCTTCATCATAGCTAATGAAATCTGCAAGCTAAATGTTATGTATATATCTAGTATCCCCATCAACAGGGATGCCAAAGATTTCTTCAAACAGACCTTCATTAACAATAATATTTATACCAGACACATAAGAATTTAAATAAATGGCTCCAAAAGTCAAACCTTGAAGGGGTTGGACATGGGCATAAAACAGCTTGACAACCAGAGGAAGCACTGGTTCCTCAATCTCCAGCAATCTGCTACATTCCATGGCAGCAAATGTGGCATCAATGGCAGCAGTTTCAGTTGTAGATTCCTTTCAGCGAGTAACAGAACCGGGATCAACAATTCTCAGACAGAAGTTGATGTGAAACTTCTTCTCAATGTCCCTGCTAGAAAATAGAGGGCCAGCAGCTCGAGCTGTCCTTGGCTTAGGCATAACTACTTTCTTACGAGCACACATTTTGGTTTTCTTTGGTTGGGGTGTGCTTGTGGTAGGGAACTTCTTCTGTAGGAAGTGGAGAAGAGAGAATGGGTGGCTTAGCCTTTGGAGAAGAGGGTATGGTGGTCTCAACCTCTGGAGAAGATGGTCCAGTAAGAAGAAATGGGGTTTCTGGACTAGTGAGTAGCAGAAACCCTCTAATCGACTGAAGAGGAACAAGCTCATCTTCCTTTTCATTCTCTAGTCTGGTTGGTTCTGGAACAGGTTCTGGTTCAACATCTGGAACTTGTTCTTTGCCTTTGGTACTGGATTTTGCATATTGCTCACTTTTGTTGAGAGCTTCTTGTAAGTATTCGGTGGTATCTGAGGAAGAATCAGAAACCACAAAGGAAGTGTTCTTGGTATTTCTGGGCATAGCCATGCCTTTGGATTTCATCCTGGAGGAGCGTTTGAGTTGGTTGGCAAATCTCATGTTGAAGTGGTTTTAAGGAGAAATAAGGAAAAAAATTATCTTATTGCATTTTTACCATAAGAGCAAACCAGAACTAGGTGTTATGATTTTTTCTTATGCCAATAAAAGGAGCGAACGTGTTCGATGGTGTTCATGTTTTCTTTCTTTCTCTGCGGAACTGTGAGTCTGTGACCAGTCCAAAACGAAAGGATGGGCATTTTAGGAAGCATAAACAATTCCTATATTTGTTTGGTTTTAATGGAATTTCTTTCTTTTGGCCTTTTTAAATGAATGAAGAATTTTACTACACGATCTGCAATTAATTGCAAATTAAGTAAAACCAGAAGGGAAAAGATTAAACATAACACAAGAATAAGTGCAATGTTTTTAAACCGATTCTTCACACAGTTAAGGTTTAACGACGAATGAGTTAGGATCAAAATCATTGATGCTTTTCATGGAATACATTAATTGAATATATTATATCAATAAATATCACGTACTAATTCTTCCTAGAAAAACGTAAAATCAATCATAACATGAAACAAAAGGAATCTAGCTCATGGTCGAATCTGCAATATTCACAAGGTATGTCATCTTCTTCATCACTCATCAATGGCCATCCTTGATGAACTCTCCAACCATTACACGTCATAGGAGGATGATGGCACAGAGGTTTGCGTGTGCGAACCACTATTTTATCAGGCCAATAATAACACGTAAGAAGTTCCACCCTCTTCCTACATCTTATAACACACTTAGACATTCTCAAGAAACGCAAGTGCATGAGTCCCTCCTTTCTCTTCTCTTCATCTTTAGAGCACACTAGAACCATACCATACACGTACTTTGCTTCTTTATGACCCTTTTCAGTAGCCTCTCGTAAAACCTCAAGACCCAAGTTCCCCTTCTTGACGTATTCTAGAAATCCTTCTCTGAACAAACTCTCCAAGTTCCCACTCTCCCTGCAACGTTTCAGAAAAGAACATTGTTTGTCTTTGAGATCAGGACGCCATGGAACTAAGGGTAACTTGTCCAGAGAAACATGTTTGTATATGCACTTGTCTTCTGCGGCATCAAGAAAGTCTTTGCAGCTTTTCTTGAGGTTGTAGAGGTCAATCAAGGAATCAGAAGCAACCCTTGAAAACACATCCACTAACAACTCCTTTGAAAGTGATTTGATAGTGGAAGAGGAGCTAAAACTACTCTGTGTTGACCTTTCGCTTCCTCCCTTCATTAATGATCTTGGAGGATCCATAGATGATGTTGTCAAAGTTTATAGTTGTTTGGAACTTTATGTTATATTTGTTAGAGAAGTTTCCTGATTTCTGTTGGTATTTGTTTCTTTGGATACAAATTTAGGTTTCCTAGTGAGGCAAGTATTCCAACACATACAGAAGTCTATTCCTAGTGAGTTTCGGTTTTATACAAAGATTATGGATTCGTGATAACTAATTAAAAAAATAGTTAATTTTTTAAGTGTTTGAATCTAGTTAATTATATAGGAAGTTGTCTGACCTTTATAATCTTTTTTTTTTTTTTTTTTTTTTTTCACCCNACCCTTGGCCACCACTGAAAAACATGTACAGCATAGAGAGGCATTTCATAGATGAAATTGGCAGAAGTGAAAGCCCACTTTAGGCTTATGATCGAAATGGGGCCTATGACTGGGTATTGTAATAACCGTGATTATATTGTATTAGTGAAGTATATGATATTTTTTTTTTATGTGGTAGTATGAGAACTATTGATATAAAAAATAATTAATTTTAATCGTTAAAAATAAATAACTAAGATTGAATACTTCTACATTAATAATTACGGGAATTCTATGATACTACATAAGTATGTTATACTACATTAACGTAGCAAATATACGTAATTTTTATATTTTATTGAATATAAATATAATTTATTTTATTTTCTCAAATAAATTTAAAAATAGTTAATTTGTATACTTGTTATTCTCATATTAGTTAATCTCATGTAGTATAACATATTACATAAATATGAAAAATATATAAGACACCTGCTAAAATAATTATTGTGTTGTCATGGGAAAAATGTATCTCATATCTCCGGTTGAAAACGTAATAATCAATTGTTTTCTTTCACTACAAAATTATTTGTGTTTTCAATAATTTGCTTAGAATCTGACAGAAATTTGAGTTTGATGCGTGGGATTATCTAGATATCATTACTCTTGATTTGGTTTACATTTTGCACTGCAGGTACTTGAAAGTTGAAATTGCAGAGGAGGGTGATCGAAGTGCAAATTACATTTTTACCAAGCCCATTTAGCTTACGGGCCACAACAGGAGCAAATTACATTTTTGACTGCAATCTTCTCAACTTGTCAACACCCAACATTTCTCAGTTCTCACTTTTCTGAAATTTCCGTTACCCACACAACACATTTACAATTGCACATCATCGTTTAGTTTTTGCAGCGCGAAATTATCCCACTCCCACAACAACAGAACAGATTGAATTACCGCGTTAAATGTTTCTGTCATTCCTCGGATTTCGATTTCTTTAAGGTTTGTTTGACTTATTCGGTTAATTTTCTGCTGTCTTCTTGTGTTGCTCTGAAATTTCAGATTGAAAAAAGAAATCAAAAATAAAAATTAAGGGATTCTTTCTGGTTATTATTTCGTGTTTCAGATTATGAAAATAGTGGTCATTGTAATGACTACTCTAGTTGCAAAATGGGTTGGGGAGATAACTGCAATAGAGAAGATAACTCACAAAGACTTTGAATGGGGCGAGAGGTATTGGAAAATATACTAGAGGAGAGGTTCATTATAGTAAAGAAAGAGACTTGGTCAATGTAACAGAAGCTTTAGTTTTTGGGTATGGCTACTGATATATTGTGACAAGATTTTTCTAGTTTGAGTGGAATCTTGCTTTCTTTGTTACTCAAATTTCAAAAGTTGATAATTTTGCAATCACGGAATACCATGTCTCATGATTTGTGTCCTTCATGTGCAAGACAATCTTAAAGTATTCATCTTGTACTTCTATTTTGTTGTGTAGTGTAGTTCAGAAAATTTGGTTTGATAAGGTAGTAGGATACTGGCATGGGTAAAATTGGGAGAAGACTGATATGGTAACATACACTGCATTGCATTTATGGAAAATAAAAAATAGTAAAATTTGTTATCTTTTTATAGTCAAAACAAAAGTAAATCGTCCTTTAGTTGAGTTGTGAGTTGACTGCTTTAATCCAAGTTCAATGGTTGATGCTGGAATTGTGAGTCTATTATGAAATCAGAGAAAATTTAGAAGCTTAATCAATTTTCCCCTGTTGACATTCCTTTTAAATGGATTTTTCTGCATGGTTTATGGTTTATTTATGTAATACTATTGGGTAAATTTTGCATTCTTTGTCCTGGATTTGCTTTCCTTCTGATACCAGTGACTAATTTGATGCA
Organism: Cercis canadensis; assembly: GCA_003255065.1. Taxonomy (NCBI): domain Eukaryota; kingdom Viridiplantae; phylum Streptophyta; class Magnoliopsida; order Fabales; family Fabaceae; genus Cercis; species Cercis canadensis. The sequence continues at coordinate 49,118 of QAOA01003682.1, read as the reverse complement.
CATGAATAGTTTGATACATTATAATTCTATCCCACTTTTGGGTAACCCAATATTATTATTTTATGTATATACATTATTATTCTGTAAGTCACTTTTGTGCAACTTTGCAATAGGCTTTTCACCTCAAACAAAAAAAAATAAAAATTGTGTAACAGGTTCTGTTAGCAAAACTTTTAATGCAAAAATTCTGCATGTATTTAGGTTACCCACCAATTTCAGTTCATTCTACTCATATCCATAAAATTTTCTAATCGCACCTTTTATCTTCTCAAAATGTGTGGATGCTTATCTATCTAACTTACAATTAGTACCTTGAGAAAAAACTGTCATATAATTTTATCCTAACGAAAAAGAAAGAATTTATACATATTTAATTTTGGTTGAGGAAATGGATGAGTGGCATACTCTAAAGTTAATATACAAGATTCAATTAAGCATCAGGGAATTGGGGAAATTTGGATAGCTGAATGTCTTTTAATGTGATCATCATTTACTTAAGGGGTGCATCTAATTAAGAGGGCATAAATTCTTAGTAGATGTGCATTCTGCGCTATTTTTATTTGACAGCATGTCTGGCACTGCTTGGGTCTCGTAGAAATGATATATGAAGGAGGCTTTTTCCTTACCTAATAAAATGGAAACAATAGAAAAATTAGGCTTGTTTATTAAGGTTTCTCTGATTTCAGGTTGTGGCCAAATTGGGGTGCTTATGTTGAGAATAAATTGACAGTTATTTTATGAAAACAAGTCATTAAGGAGGGCCACCAACACCACATATCTTAGGAGGAAGGGGCATGAGCATGAGCCACCTATTTCTTTTTATTCTCATTCTCCTATGTGTCTCCATCGTTTCCTCATCTGCTAGCATTGAAGAACAAAAAGAATTTTTGTCTCAAGCCAAAAGAGTGATAGATGTAAAGGGTGGCCCTGATTCTGTGGTTTGGGTTGTTCAGCTTTCTGATCTTCATTTCAGTGTCCACCATCCAGACAGAGCTAATGACTTCAAGAAAATTGTCGGTCCTGTGCTTTCCATGATCAATCCTTCACTTGTCCTCATCACTGGTGATCTCACAGGTTTATTCTTTCTGCTCTCTAGTCTCCCAATTATGGGACCTTTTTGGTTGGATTGATATCACATAGGTTGTTGTTTTTTCTAGAGAACTCTTGATTTATGCTGGTCTAAAGGAGATATGAGTTAAAACAAATTTTCAGAAGAGCAATCTGTATATCTTGTATATGCTTATATTTTTGTCTGCCTTTACAGATGGGAAAAGCAAGGATTTGCTAACAATGAAGCAAAATGAGGATGAATGGGTGGAATACAAGAATATAATGGAAGATGTTATCAAAAGGAGTGGACTTGACACGAACTTATTCTTTGACCTTAGAGGCAATCATGATAATTTTGGTATTCCAGTTGTTGGCGGTTCATTTGATTTCTTTTCAAAATACAGTGTCAATGGGCAGTTAGGCAGAAATCGGAACGTCAATAGTGTCATCATTGAGGTCAGCCATCCCCTTTAACAGGAAAATTGTAAACTATCATTCTATGAGATATACTCGTTTCAATTCAAGAGTGATTTCAGTCATTCTCCCCTGTCCCCAGGATAAACGTAAGTGCCATTTACATTTATGAGTTTCTATTATAGTACTTTTTGAGGTGTGGATAACCTAATTCCTATGGATGTCTATTTGCCGGGCTGTCCACCTAAACCGGAGGCCATTATAGATGCTATAATAAAACTTCGTAAGAAAATATATTGAGAAATCTATGAAGATCGAATTAGGTCTCAACAGGAGAATAGGTGTTTTACTACCCAGCACAAATTTCATTTTGGACGCAGTACTCATATTGGAAATTATAATCAAGGATTACTCTATCAACCACCATATACTTCAGAGATACCCTCTGAAACATTTGTCAAATACAAAAGTTCAGTATCCTCCCATGAAGTAGTGAATTAGGCAGGACAATTGAACCCGCTTGGAACACATCTAGACAAATAGATGCAGGGCGGAGGGCAATGTTATGTAAAGCAGAAAAAATGTAACTACTAGAAGAAAATGAAAAATAGAAATTTAAGCGTGTTATATAGAATTGTATACTGGTAGAATTGAGGGGTTGTTGTTCTCCCTCTCACTTAATGCAAAAGATTTTGACTTAGTACCTTGGTTGATGAATTAGCGCATCTACTATTTGAACTTCCCAAAGTTTAATATTTTGTCCACATTTTCATCTTGTGGATTTAGCATTTAATCATTTTAGTCATGTCAAGTGTATAAAAATTCCCAAGTTCTGATTCTGAAGAATGCTGTTGATAATAACTCAGTTTAAATTAATATTTGTGGTTAGCAACTGACAGCTTACAAACCTTGTGCATAAATGTGAATATGTTATATTGCTTTTGCTTTTCTTTTCTTACTGATTTAACATACTTGTGTGCTATCATACAGACTCAGGAGCGGAAACATCTCTTTGTTGGTTTTGACAGCACAATGTCAGTTGGTTTAAGAGGTCCAACTAATCTCTTTGGGCATCCCACTGATCAACTGCTAAAAGATCTAGACTTAGAACTCTCCAGCTGGAATTCTTGGTCAGCAAAACCAGTTACCAAAATCTCCTTTGGGCATTTTCCACTTTCATTCTCTGCACCCTCAGATTCTGGAAAGACCTTAAAAGATGTTTTCCTGAAGCATTCCATTTCGGCTTACCTGTGTGGGCATCTCCATACTAGGTTTGGTAAGAATTTGAAGCGACACCATCAGTTGAGTCATTACTTGTTATCTTTGGAGAAGTTTTTTCAGTTTAACATACACCAAATGTCTTTTGAAAGTACCGTAAATTGTTTGTCTGAAGGCTCACCAATTGAAGAATTTTGGGAGTGGGAGATGGGTGATTGGAGAAAGAGTAGAGTCATGCGAATTTTAGCCATTGATAGAGGCCATGTTTCCCATGTTGATGTTGATTTCAAATCAGGAACCAGAGAAACAATTATCTTGCCCACTTTTCCTTTAGACTCTCGCTTCATGTTGACATTTTCATCTCGTCGCAATTATGAATGTCAATCTCTGGTCCCTTCATCTTATGAGACAATTAGAGCTCTGGTGTTTTCTGTGTCTCTAGTTGTATCAGTTGTGGCTAGAGTCTATGATTCAAAACATGGTAATCTTGATTTAATTTTGGAAGAACATATGATCAGGCATGCTAATGGAACCTCCAGGGGGGACCTCTATGTTGCTCCATGGAATTACAAAGCCTTTGATGACCCATCTCCCAATAGATTTTGGCTTCAAATTGAAGCAACTGACATCAGGGGCAGATCAACTTTGACTGAATTAAGGCCATTTTCTATTAATGGTCACAGTGTCAAGCTTTCTTGGAGCTGGAAGGAGTTTCTGGTCATGGGCTGTCAATGGGCTGCATTGTATTATCCAATATTCTGGTTTGCTCTATACACCATGTTGTTCTTTCTTCTTCTTCCAAAAGCTCTTCTCATTTTTTCAAGGAAGCTATACACTTACAAGAACTTCATTACCAATAAAAGCTTCACAAATTGTGTATTATGGGTTCTACAGGAGCTCTGCAAAGTTCGCATTTTGTGGTCTGGTTTTGTAGGATACTTCTTTTATCTTATATTGTTCCCCTGGTTCATTGGCAAAGTTATTACTGAAGGGAATGATAGGGGATACATGACCTATATGGGCTGGGCTGTGAAGACTTCCAGTGGAAAAGGAAAGCATGAATATGTTGGATCTCCAGATGTTATGGTGGTGGTTCTTCCCCATCTAATTTTTGTGGTTTTGCCTGCAATTTTGGTCGCTGGCGCTCTGACTGCAGAAAGAACGATTTACCGGGAACACATGTTACCACTTTCAGGGAAGAAAAAAGATGATTATGATTTGAAGTTAAAGGGAAAGGGAAAGGGATCTTTATCATATGGCAAACAGAGTGGCAGACTATCAAATTTCCATTTTTGGGAAAGAAGGATCCGGAAGTTTCTGTGTGTGATATGCTTAGCAATATGTGGGAAGCATTTTATGGTAAGGCATAAACTGTAGAGAAGTCTGAAAGATAAATTACTCAAGAGTATATTGCATTAACAAAGAACATAAAAATCTTTAAACATAGATGACAATCACACCTATTTACATTTAGTTCCTTAAATGATTTTCTTTTTTCCTTCATGACCTGTCAAGGATATGATAGATCAAATAATCAAATGTATCCCTGGAATCTTGCATTATCAGTCTGAAAAATTAGCTAGCATCCCACTTTCATTCTTTCTGTCTTTTGGTAACCAAAGAAAATTACAATTAGATTAGTACTCTATTTCAATCCATTTTATCTTGGAACTCACTTTTTCCTTTTTCTTTATTTTCCTTGTTGGGTGATGTTCTTCATTATTTCACAACAGAATTGCAGAACTCTTATGAAAGCCTATGAGATGAACCCTATTATTCATTTCCTGGGATATGGTTTCTCAATACCCTCCTTGCTGGCATATGCGATATATGAAACCAGAAGTATATAATTGAAACTTGTTGGAAGAGTTCAAAGCTGGCACACAACTTCAGAGCTTACACTTATATGATTGGTGGTAAAATTGGCCGACACTATAAAGTTAGCTGAGTGATTTATACTCTGACTCTTTAGGAATGGACATTTTGTTCAGCACAGCAGTATCTATTTTTTTTTTTTTTGATGCTGCATATACCATAGTTCTAGGTCTTTGCAGTTGTTGTTTTGCAAAATCTTCAACTATGTTCTTGTTATGGCTAAATAGCTTTGTAATTATGTTTGCAAAACAAGCCTATAGAAAACTCATTTAAGAGTGAAAGTGTGAAACTCTACTCCATGGTGGAATCAAATGTCTACTATTATAATTGTTTTGGTCAGGTTTAATTAAATTTATAATCGTTCTATTTCTTGGGATGTTTTCAGTTGAGTGTCCTGTCTATTCTACATTCTTGAAGTTGAATATATTTGGCATGTGACTTCTCTATAAGTAGCATTCCGATGCTTATTTGTCGCCCAAGTTGTGTTTTCTTAATTTTATTTTTAAGCCTGTTTTATAAGAAATAGTGCTTGCATATTTTTTAGAGTAAAAAGTTATTTTAGTCNTTAGTCCTTAAAAGATGCAGTGAAAATTACTTTGTATCACTTGAGTTCTTGAAGGTTCAAAAATATTTTTATTTTTATTTTTTAAACTAGCACTTGGGTCCTAAAAAGGATTTTTTTGAATTTTTAAGGACTCAAGTGATACAAAATTTCCTAGAGCCCTAATTATTTTTATTGTATCTTCCAAGGACTAAAATGATTTTTAACTCTATTTTTTTTGAGTATCCCTTTGGTTAAATTAAATATGTAGTTATTCATCACATTTAGCTCTTACACATATCCATTTAATATGCCATTTCCAGCTGCACCCAAGAAAAAAAAATATTTTTCCAAAACTCTGAAATATATTCTTTCCTTTATTTTTATTTTTTTGCTTACGTAACTTAATTTTTCTGGTCATCATAGGTTTAGCCATCATGTGAATATTGATATGCTTATTTTTGTATCCATATAGTGCCAAGTCATCATTTGAATATTTATGATATGCTTATTTTTGTATCCAAGTAACTAGTTGCCAAACATAATGCCAAATACATGTGGTCATCTTAATGACCCATAATGCATATTTCATAGGTCTCTTAGTGTGCGTTCAAAAAAGGAGTCAAATGCTAATCTTTTAGGCAGTGGTGCAACTCTTCATTCCACAACTGAAACTAGAAAAGTTCAATTTTGCAACCTCAATGAATCACATATAATCATTGTCCTAAAAGACAAACAATAATCCAATAGAATCCCACATATTTTCCTTGTCATACATCTTCACTAAAATCTGCCACAAAGCAAATATCTCAAATTTCATTCACTTGATTCTCCCAATTCTTCATTTTCCTGAATACCCAGAATCAGAAACCATGGTCACTGGCAAAACCTCACATAGAGGCCTCAAAATCTGCCTTGGTGTATCTGCACTTTTCTTCCTCATTGTTACCACTGTAATTGTGACCTTAATTTTTACCATCTTTAAGCCAAAGGATCCTGATATCACTGTCCACCCTGTTGGTCTTGAAAACATTCAGTTTTCCTTTTCACCCAATATAACACTGAATGTGACCCTGGAAATGGACATCACAATAGTGAATCCAAACTCTGCAAGCTTCAGGTACCATAATTCTACTGGTTATGTCAATTATCATGACATAGTTGTAGCTGAAGTGCCCATGGAGGCGCGATTAATCCCGGCACGCAGCAAGATCAATTTAACCACTTCTGCAGATTTTATGGTTGGAAAGTTGATAGATGATCCTCATTTCTGGTTAGATTTTGGAAATGGAACCTTGAATTTGACATCAATGGCCACATTGCCTGGGAAAGTGACTATGCTTAAGATTATCAAGTTTAAGGGCACTGTTAATAACAGGTGTGACATGTCGGTTAATATAAGTTCTAAGGCTGTTGAGTCCAAATGCATGTCCAAAATCAAGCTGTGACATAGTGTGATTTGTTTCAGAGTAGGATTTTCTGTACATGTATAAAAGAGCTTTATCATGCGTTTAAATATTCTGTTGGTCAAGGAAAAGAATCAGAAGAAATTGTTGTTTGCTTCCTTCAATTGTCATTTTGTTTGTAACGAAAGTAGATTTTTTCTTTGGCATCGAAGAATATCGCAATATTAAGTAAAGTCATACGAAAATGATTTATTCTTTTTGTCTCTCAAGAATTCTTTTT
>QAOA01003682.1:27688-42204 GCA_003255065.1 Cercis canadensis | reverse complement strand
ATTATTATTATTATTATTATTACAATCAAGAGAAATTTTTAATATGCTAAAAATAGATGACAGTCACACACCTATTTACATTTAGTTCCTTAAATGATTTTCTTATTTCCTTCATGACTTGTCAAGGATATGATAGAACAAATCGTCAAATGTATCCCTGGAATCTTGCATTATCAGTCTGAAAAATTATCTAGCATCCCATTTTCATTCTTTCTGTCTTTTGGTAACCAAAGAAATTTACAATTAGATTAGTACTCTATTTCAATCCATTTTATCTTGGAACTCACTTTTTCCTTTTTCTTTATTTCCTTTTTGGGTGTTATTCTTCATTATTCCACAACAGAATTGCAGAACTCTTATGAAAGCCTATGAGATGAACCCTATTATTCATTTCCTGGGATATGGTTTCTCAATACCCTACTTGCTGGCATATGCTATATATTAAACCAGAAGTATATAATTGAAACTTGTTGGAAGAGTTCAAAGCTGGCACACAACTTCAGAGCATACACTTATATGATTGGTTGTTGACGATGCCTGATTTGGACCAGCACGAGACCAACATGTGAGACTGGAGAACACGGGTTACCTGTCCTGGACTTGTAGACAAAGAAGAACTTGGGGTTGGGTGTATGACCCGAGCTCCGATGCTTGAGTTAGTTATATCCGAGCTAATGAAAATGTTGTACTGGATTTTAGCAAAAAGGTCCTCATACTTGTCATGGAGGGGATATTTATACGTGAGCCTAGAGGATGTGAGAGCCATATGTCAGTTTGTTGATATGGGCCTCTAGTTGAATGGGCCTAGTGATATTGGGCCAGATATTGGGTATCTACAGTTGTAAAATTGGCCAACACTATAAAGTTAGCTGAGTGATTTATACTCTTGACTCTTTAGGAATGGACTTTTTGTTCAGCACAGCAGTATCTATTTTTTATTTGATGCTGCATATACCATAGTTCTAGGTCTATGCAGTTGTTGTTTTGCAAAATCTTCAACTATGTTCTTGTTAAGGCTAAATAGCTTTGTAATTATGTTTGCAAAACAAGCCTATAGAAAACTCATTTAAAAGTGAAACTCTACTCTATGGTGGAATCAAATGTCTACTATTGTAATTGTTTTGATCAGGTTTAATTAAATTTATAATTGTTCTATTTCTTGGGATGTTTTCAGTTGAGTGTCCTGTCCATTCTACATTCTTGAAATTGAATACATTTGGCATGTGACTTCTCTATAAGTAGCATTCCGATGCTTATTCTTTGCCTAAGTTCTGTTTTCTTAATTTTATTTTTAAGCCTGTTTTATAAGAAAGAGTGCTTGCATACATTTTAGAAAAAAAAATCATTTCAAATTTTTAAAAGATACAATGAAAATTATTGATCTTAATAAAATTTTGGTTTATTTGTAATTTTAGTCCTCCTATTTTAACAACTTAAATTTTTTGGTCCTCTTCTTTAAAAATGAAATACTTAATTCTTCTATATTTATAAAATGTACAATTTTAGCTTCAAGAAACTCTTTTTGTCTTGAAGCTAAAATTCTTAAGTTTATTTCAAGGTGTAAAGTTTTTTAATTCATAATCATACCGTTCAGATTGAAGAGTTACGTTTTGTGAACCTCTCAACTAAATTTCAGTTCGATCTAACAGTGAGACTCAGCCCAAAATATTAAAACTATAAGTTTTTATTTAATCGGTGATCTAGACTCATTCACCGTTAGATTGAGCTGAAATTTTATAGAGGGATTCACAAGACAGAGCTCTTCAATTTGAACGGTTTGATTATAAATCAGAAAATCTTACACCTTAAAATAAACTTAAGAATTTTGACTCAATAATCCATAAGCACGAGAACAGACAAGACGAATGAAAACGGCGCATTTCGTTGTAAACATGAGTTAATAACGTTTGATGAAACTTAAAGGATGTTGTGCGGCTAAGATTGTGGGAACAGGACAATGTCATGTTCCAACTTCCAAGCGAACAGATCCTGATCTTATTAAGCATCACCCCAAAGTTCTGGAAGCGTTTTAGCCTCTGTTAACCGTACACGAAATTCACCAACCATGGCCAGACCCACGAGGCCATTAGCTTCGGCTTCCACCTCCGTCACCGTCACCGTCAGCGCCGCCGCCACCGCCACCACGACCACCACCATAACCATTCAAAACTCTGAACCATCATCATCTTCCCCCTCTCAGGCTCAACAGCAACCAGAAATTCTCTTCCTTCCCCTCAATCGCAAGAAGAAGGTCACGTGGAAAGAGGGTACCGTCGACAACGAATTTATGGAGAAGAAGAGCTCCAAGAAGTGCTGTATCTTCCACAAACAGAAGCCCTTTGACGAAGACGATAGCGATGAAGATGACGAACCCCATCGATCAGATAAGCATGCCCATGATCACGGTGACGGTGGGTGCTGTTCGAAGAATCATGATCAGAGCTGTGATTGATTGGTAAAGAAGAAAGCTTAATTTTTTGTAAGTTTAAAATGCCTCCACAACTCTTTGGAATTGGAGTTTTGGGTTGTTTTCTGAATCAAGCCGTTGAATTTTTGGTTGTAAGGCATGAAATTTAGATGGAGGGATGTTTAGTTTACGCATCCCAATTAATTTCAGCCACTTTATCAATTCTAGTATGACAGAAACGGTTTTGTTTCTTGAACTTGTAAAAAATGGGAAATTTCTATCCCAGCAAAGCAAATTGCATATTCAATATACTTTTGTTTTTATTGATTTAGAGATGGCTGTTTATTTTGGAGCAACGCCAATTAATTTTGTTCTTATCTTTGCTACGGTGTAAACATTGTAGTATATAGCTCGTAATTTTTTATTTTCAGAGTATTGAGTATTTCCATTTGCAATATTGAAGTTAAAATTTGTGGCCATATATTTGTGTTTCCTGATTCTTGAAAAGGCATCTTCTAATATTTGCTTTAATTCATCTGGGCTTTGCTGTCATATCTCTAATGTTCTATTTGCAGAAATTTCTGTTCTGTAATGATATTGTCGTTTCCCCTTAAGAAAAAAAAAATGGGAAAAAGAAGTCATTACTCACTTGGTTTCCATATCTATATCAGCTTGAACAAGGGAAAGTACCTAGGTGTTCCAATGGACCGAATAACTCTCTCAATCTGTGATCTCAGCTTTGCCTGTGCATGGCATGCAGACAAGCTTTGAATGTTTTTAGGGATTTTGACTCTGCTGCATTCATTTGGCTTCAGCTTCTTCAACCTTGGCTCTTCAAGTATTTCTTCAAGCTAGCTTGACTTAAATCATTGGCTGTGTGCAAACCCTCCAAGACTAAAACTGGTAGAGTTTATAACCATATCTTGGTTTAGTTTGGCATTGGAGAAAGGTAATCAACTTGTTTTTATTGATCAAGAATGACTTCATGGGTACCCAGTTTTATGTGCTCGTCACCATGTTAACTAGAAATCTAAAAAAGTTGAAGTTTTTTATTCATGTGGTGAAGGGAATAAACTATTAGACAACAGACATGATAACTAGCGGAATCGTTCTCTCTTGGACTGAATAGATTTCTCTTTCAAGTTCAATACAAAATGAAGTCACAGAGAAAGCAACTGCCTCACAAATACAGAACAATGAAATAGATTCCAGACCTTTAAACATGTACAACCAGTACGACTCCTTTTATACTACTACAAATGCACTGGATGAACCTGTAAAATGACGAATTGATCCAAATAATCCCTTCGCAGCGCCAAAATGTCGTATTCTGTACACACCAGTAGCTGCATCATGTGGTATTCTCCATTCCAAGGTTGCTGTACTCCTAGTACTGAGTTTGAAAGGTCTTGACCACTTGAAGCGCAGGCAAAAATCATCATCATCATAAGAAGGAAGCCAAGTATCCTTTCCTTGGAGAAGTTCCACGAGGGCAAATGTACCTTCAGTCATAAGGTCATTACGAGGGCAAGCAGACCAGAAGGAAACTGTCACCATGTCGCCTCTCTTAAACGTGGAGTTCTTAGGTACATCAGAGCTAACATCTCCAAAACTTGTACCAATGGGGGTTGCATCCACCACAACTGGCGCGAGTAAGCTTATTTGCTTATCCAGGAGATCTGGGGGTTGTGGGCCCGGTTCCACAGGGCGGCCGCCAATAAGAGCACTTGCAAGCTTCTTGAACTCTTGAATGTATGCACTCAGCGTGTGTGGACCAAATAGTGTGGAAGCACCCTGACAAAATGAACATTGAAGTTAGAAATCTGCATGTAATAAAACTAATTATAACAGATTTGTTTTCATTATTGCAATAATCACCATATCCCTCCATGTATTGTTGTTGCACATGCACATGTATGCAGAATGATCAGTCTAGTATAAAGAGCTTTCAGAAACAGAAGTGGACATATATGCATAGAAACAAATTTACAATCAAAATAGAAAAGTCTGTCCATGTGATCTGATAATATAAACTTGCATCATGAGAAAAGTTTCACTGACACAGCATTTTTAAATTGTTTACTTCCTGATTCAAGTTTCTTTTGATGAGAGGATGACAACTGACCTCGTATCTTTGCACCTCGTACTCTTCATATGTAGTCACATACTGTGAATAAGTGTTAGTCAACCCTGCTATAACAACATGAATATTGCTACCAAAATCCTTATCACCACTTAGCACTGTCTTCACTGCATCACGGAGACGTCTCCCAGCCATTGTTGAGAATTCTGTCAGAATCAACAATTAGAAACAAGCACCAGAAGAAATAAACAGGTCGTAAGAGGGAATTGCATAAACACATACATACATGCCTAAAAAGGTTAATTGCATCAGTTGAAATTCTAAGCGGAAATTTGTGTATAATTTGATTCTAAAAAATGAAATTCTTAATTGCATTTTGTAATTAAAAAGTCACTAACAACCTTTATTTAGAGCTTAATAAGAGAATTATAAGCTAAATGGAGTTCATGAAATTTATCTTCAACAGGTGGACATTGACCATAATTATGCATCCTTACTCTCACAAATTTGTACTCCTAACTATAAAGAAATCCGACCAATCCATTACTGCCAATAAGATTTAATGTATTTTCTTATATATGATCAGTCTGGAAGTTTATTATGAGTAGTATTATTTGTATACTTATCACTTCACACATTTTCTATAACAGAATCTGAATTTAACAGGATTCACCTAAATTTTAACTGGACCCACTTAAAATTTTTCTTCACAGATCAAATTTTCTCTACCTCAATACCAAATATGCAAACATCATTTCTTTGCCAATCTCACCCATCGGCAATATCTGCTGATGGCTTTGTAGTTTCTTAAACATCTCTCAATCTGACTGTCTCACGATCATAGCTATTAACCAAGGGAAGTAAGCCTAGTTTACCCTAGTTCAGCATTAAATGAGACCGGTGAGTTACTTCTAACACCTAGTTAAGTCTGCCGTTCATCAACTAGGTCAAATGGGGTGGAGTGTCATTTCATGAAACCTCAAGGGAGATGAGTGTAATTTACACATAGATTTTATATAGAATTTACAGTTTCTCACTCAACTAAGATCTTTGATTTTTGAAACTTACAAGAGGCACAAAAGGTGTCGGACAAGGGGGGAATAGGAAGAGGCAGCTGATGATGTGAACGATGGAAATTCCAACCATATCAATATTACAGGTTTTAAGAGAGTAAAAGAGATAAGAGAATACCTCCTGGTACACTAAGAATTGCAAGCTGCCCAATTTTGAGGATCTGGATTGGAAGTATTGAAGGCTGCAAAATGGACATGAATGAAGAAAGCTTCATGTAAGCAAAATTAATCTATTTATACATGCATAGCTGAAAACAATGCAAAAGAGACTTCTATATGGAACTTCTGTTGACAATAAATATGATTAGGAGAAAATTTAAAACAGATTAGATCAATATATGTAGCATTCTAATATAACCATTATGCTCACCAAACCAATACAGGATGTAATATATCTCTGGATTAATAATTTTTTCATTCCACCTGAATCAAATTTAACTTATAAAGCAAAAGCAATCAAATAATTTAGTTAAGCTCAAAACACAAACACACAAAAGAAAGATATAGACTACTATATTAAGATATCATGGTAATTGCTAAGGAAAGTGCATTAAATTATATCACGTAATGGTTGAGGAAGAAACAACTGTTCTGATCAAGTGGTCATAACTTGACATTATAGAGACAATTTAAACCTCCATCTAGAAATTCAATACATGCATGCCTATATAATTGGAATCACAACATTTGCTCAAAATCAGAAAAAAAATAAAAAGAAGAAACTATCAACTCTGGAAAACGTGCACATAAAAATAAATGTCTTGGAAAAAAATATACCACAGGCACTGGGTACTGCACACTAGGGCAAGACTTTAACATGCAATGCAGTCATACAATTATTGTTTGAATTTTATTTTGCAATAGATAATCCAAATTTATTAATAAGAACTAAAGTGGACATGAGATGAGCAGTCATCCTGTTATGCAATGTTCCCAAGGGGAAAAAAATAATCCAATGTGGATAGTCTCTATGCCGTGAATCTTGCATCTTATTCCAAATTAGGCAACAAAGAGAAGATAACTTGAACTGAGCCAAAGGACTATGAAATCAGAATATTTAGGACATGAAGTATATCCAAATGGTAACTTACAGCCCAATCATATGGTTGCTTCATTTCACCAGTATCAAGCAAAATAGGCTTTGGATGCTGGCATTCTATCTGTTCCTTGGTTGGCGTTTTCAGTACATTGCGGACCAACTTCCAGAAAGGATTTCCCTAACATACAGTAAGGGAAAAAATACTGAGCATACATCATAAGAGATACTCAACAATGGGCACCTTAAAAAAGAGTAACCATAAGGCATGGAAATCACGGATTACCTTGTCATCACCTTGCTTAAAATCAAAAGCTCCAGGTCCATCTGTTGTTCCAGCAGCAAATGCAAACCCCATTGCAGCAGGGCATGTCTTTACTACCTCAGGAGCTCCTCCTCTAGAAATAGTTACCTCAAGTTTGGAGAAATCTATATAGGCATGTTGAAAATCAACTTTCCCTTTAATCTGTTCGGATGCTCCATTGAAAAGATGTACAGCTTTTTTAAATTGTCTCTCGCCTATAATACGTGTACTTTCAAACTCATCTGGGTAACTGCAACATCAGATTCAGGATGCAGTTTAGTAACCATGAAGGCTTAGATGACATCTGCGTGCAATAGAGAAAACATGAGTATGAAGTAATTACCCAGGTCCTCGACCATAGCATAATTCATTCTTCCCGCCACATGTACTATGATTGAAGTCACAAGGTAGTCCAGTGTCCATACAAAACGCCCCAAGTACGTTTGGACTGACATCACCACAATTTGATTGGCAAAATGCAGACACAAATTTAGGCTTGTCATCTTGCCTAAGAGCACCTCTCACACGTCTAGCAACACTTGAGGTTTTGGTTGCTGGTTTACCAGGAGGAGATTGGAAGGAGGCAGCAAGTTCCAATAATTCATGGTCTGTATCAATAAATATCAAATGAGACTATAGAATTTATGTATTATTCTCAAGTATGGTGCTTATTGTTGACCAAGTTACATCTTACAAATACTGGCATCATTCACATATTTTTCACTAGATTGCTCTATCAGCCATTGCCAGCATATTTACATCTAAGTCGACAAATATTAGGACTTTAATGAGAGAAAACTTGTAACAATAATATCTAAATGCACAGGATCTTCCTAAAAGCCATGTAACTGGATGATGGTATACAGCACATATTACTGTAGAAAACAGAATGGCAGTAAGCAAGTTGGTGCACACATCCAATGTAGCCAAGAGAAATAGATGGTTTTAAGCATCAAAACCACAACAGAGCAATTTATGTCCAAAAATTTACCACCACATAAACACAGTCCAACAACCAAGAGAATAATTTGAGCTGTGTTTAAAGACTTATGTCCACATGATGGTCAGTATCAGCATTATGCTCCGCTATCAAGCTACCTCCCAAATACCAGACAGAAAGTGAATAAACAGCTTAATCAGATAGACATGAAAACATACTTGGTTAAGCAGTAAGAAAGATATTTATGGTAAAAGTTGTATTATGGTCTTCTAAAGATCATGTAAAATACATCCATTGCTGGTTCATTTGCAAAACCATTTCAGGACACAATTTCTATCCCATCACATCATAGAGGAATTTAATTAGTGTCAGAATGTCAAATGCTGGATTAACATGGCATATAGACCAAGAATTCTGATGCTGTTTTATTAACATATTAATCTTGTCTCTTGAATCTATATGGAGAAAGAAACAATCAATTTCATCAATGGAGGCATTACAGCCAGAAGCAAAGCACAAGTAACTTACGATTATCATGAGGACTGGGAATTATGTTTGAGATTCTTCGGGGGGTGCCATCCTCTTCAAATCTAACAGAATTTCGTCTTCCTTTGTCTTTTTTCTCAAACCAATCTTCCATAAATCGTGCAGCAGCACCTTTATTATCCCCACTTACTAATGAGTTTGTACGACTCATGGAAGTCCCATGTGTGGCAAACCAGTTGAAGCTTCCAATAGGACCCCACTCATCATCAACAAACTTTAAAAGAGTCATTTCTTTATCAACATCATACTTATATTTGCTTCGCTCTGCAGCAGGATTATTGAGATAGGCACTGGGACTGCGACTCACACCAGCATCCAAGAGCTCTCCTGCAAGTTGAAGAAAACCTTCTTAAGCCCATGTAGTGTTAACAAGGATGGAGAAAATAGACTCTAATCATTTTGTCACAGACCATATATCCAACAATTCAATGCAGCGAATAAGTTGAACAAAACCAACATAGCAATAGAGATTTAGTCTTGCACCCAGCCTAATCACTATTTTGCAAGCATGAAACAAATTGCTTTGGAGGCTACTTTGTCATGCTGTATTCTTTTTTCCTTTTTATAATTTTAATCCTTGGATATGAAGTTCAGCAAGTTAGGCATGCATTGCACTACATAGAACTCAGATCTATCTAAATATCAAATATAATAATTCAAAGTGACAGTTAAGAAGAGGTTAGGAAAGAACAAGTTGACAATAAACCAGTGACATTGTTCTAATTTCAAATATTAAAACAGAAACAAATAGGAAAATGAAATAGAAGGAGAGATAAACAGTATCATGTTCTAGTCAAGATTTTAACTAAATGGTTCATACTTACAAACCCTAAACCATGTACTGTGGGTAGGACTGTTAGACCAAATTGGTCGCAAGAAAGTGTAATAGCAGAACTATTTGGCAACTAACTTATGGATTTGCAAGCAATCATATTGATGTTATGGAAAGCAGTAGAAGGAGCCCTTTCCAAACACACAGTATGCATATTTATACTTTAGAGTGATAGTGAAAATAATAGCTTCAAGAAAGGAAAAAGGGGAAAGGGAAAAGAAAACAGCAAAAGGGAAAAACACTCACAAGCCAAAAACTATCCAAGACTCGTGTAAGTAGCTGGGTATTAACTAGATGCAAATGTCAGACAACTGACCCCGAAAACTAAAACTAAAACTAAAACTGAGCAACTTGGTTCCTTTCGTACAACCAGATGATGTTTGTGCACATACAAGTGTAAAGTACAGAATGAGGATTCTTTTCCTTACCCTTATTGACAAATATTGAGCGTGGCCGGAGATTTTCATGAGCCTGGATAATGCTTTTCTCAATGCCATCAACAACGGCGTCAAATGACTGACGCACAAATCCAAGAGATGTTACAAGATACACAACATATTGGAGATAACCCCCAGGGCCAGCATGTGTGTGAGTTCCACTAATAGCTACATTCTTTTCAGTATATAGGTCACCATATCTGCCAAACAGAATAAAGTGAGATTCAGTCACATTTGACATTACCAACACGATTGTAATGCCCTGTAAATAAAATCAGCTACTACTAGCAGAAATTGAAATAAAATTCCCCTAATGGTCAAGTCACCATAGTTCCTGCAACTTATCATAGTAAACTCTAATAAAATAGTAGAACAACTATCTTGAGAGTTTAGGCTATTCATTAATGGTACCTTGCTTTCAACCTCTCAATCACTTTGATTGTCACAAGTTGTGAACCCATGCAAGCATCAAGGTTTACAAACACTACTCGGTTACCCTTTGGCTCTGCAACAATGAAAGTACGAGCTCGCAGCCTGAAGTGAACCCCAGATGCAATTTGGTCTGTGTTAGCATACCCCATCATATTAACATCAGCTGCAGGACCCGTCATGTCATAGCTTCCAAGGCCAATCAAGTAATTGGAATCGGAATATACAATATCACTCTTGAGCAGAATAAGCATAAAAATGGTCCAAACTCGCATAGTTGCAGATGCCCTCCGAACATTCGCATGAGAGAGGGAAGAGAACTCCATCAAACCCAAGTAAAAAAGGCAAAGAAATCAATTTCAAGCTTACCGAGTTCTTCTCATTTCCCTTCATCAAAACAAACCCACAAATTTTTAGTTATTAAAAGAAAAAATATTGAAGTTTGAGAAGTACCATGACTAATTAGCAATCAGTTACTTTAAAACAAGGAAAATATACCCAGAAGCGGGAAATTTCAGTTTCTTACCACGGAACAAGCTGCGATCTTTACATGAACAAGGCCATGTCTAAGCAGTTTAAGCTGTACTCAGTCCACTATCGGAGCTTCTGGTTAGAAAGAGATTGACCCAGAAGGAGGAGGAAGAGAGAAAATGGGAAAGACAGAGAACCCACGTTCCAATGGAGTCAAAGGAAAGAAAAGGACTGGCAGGTTGCGAAGAAGGGAAGGCACTGATGATGTGCGATTGGGTGTTCCACCCAGCTATTTGTAGCTTTCGAATTTGTCTCCATCTCACATGAAACCATTAAATAAATAAAAAATTATCTAAGTTAAGAAATTGATCGTGAAGAAGGATAATCCAAATTTTAGGGAAAATAAATTGGCAGTCGTAGAAGATGAATTTATTTAGTTGTAGTTGTGGCTTTGAAATGAAAAATATATTATTCAAGTTATAGGATTATCATGGATAAAATATATGGTTATTCTAAGAGTTAAATATATATTTTTTTGTTTCACTAAATAGGTAAATTGGAATAATTACCACGGAGCATTTTCTCCAATACTAACAAAGAGATGGTGAACATCATTAAAGGAGCAAATTCCATGAGGCTCAATATTATCCAAGTGATAGTGCCAAGGTTTAGCATCACCAAGCATCTGGGCAAGGATTCGAATTCAAGGAATTTTACTGAAGTGAACAATCTCTTATCTTACCCCTTTGACCTCAACGTTTGGCGGTAGTGCCAATTATTTAATACTATAAATTATATCGATATCATTGACATAAGTAACTATTGAGGCAATCTACATCATGTACTTTATTAGACCTGCATATGAGTCAATAAAAACAAAGGATACATATCATTTTAGTTATCAATTTTACTTGTGGTATGGATACTACTTGTGATATTGAATAACTAACATAATTTATTTAATATTATTTGGTTATCATATTTAGTATATAGTTATAACTATGTTTGAAATCATACTAAGCAAAATAACAATAAAAGCTCAAAGAGTTTATTTTTTAGGATAGTTTGAAGAGTAATGTCATCAGTCAATGTTCAACATAATTAAGTTTAGTTTCGTATCCCTATAATTAATTTGTATTAAAAAAAGTAATTTTTTTAAAAATTTAATATAATTAGATCGTCGGGGTTCAATCAAATTTCCTTAATAAAAGCATTCCATATGCTACAAAGATAGCATATGTTCATGTTATGTCTATATCATATTCTATATGTTTATATCTAGCTCTCTTATCATATCCGTCTTTAGTTTATCTGATCCACTAAATGAGTCATCAATGTTGAGATGTCTTTTTGGAGAGTGATTATTCGATACATTATTGAGATCTTAAATTCAATTTTATTAAAACTTGATTATCTATGAGATTTTGAAGAAGAATAAGCTACCCAATCCAAAAAAAATTAAATACTTAATCAATTAACTTTTTTTTGGGTTAAATATAGGCACAATACGCTAAGAAAATGGTAGAGGTACATAGCATAAATAAAATCTATGACATCAAAATCTTTAGTTCTTATGATTAAAGAGGGTGCCAGTACCACTAAACACACAAATTATTGACAAAATTAACTTTGTTAACTTAAAAAAAGGAAAATTGAACAGATAATAAAATTTGAAAATAATTAAATTAGACAACTCATCAAAACACCGCTTTCCCCAAAAGTGGGCTAACTAAGCCAGCATTTACATTAGCAACTATGGTGGACTACTTTGGGCTGTGTGAACTAATTTAATCATAATGAATATCACATGGCTATTTTTCCCTGTTTTCCCAATAAATATTTCACGTGGCTTGCTATTATAAGTTTGGTGCAGGAATTATTGGTGCAAACTATGATGAATGTTCTTGACTAAACTTTCCAGATGGACTTTGATATGCGATCTTGATGTTTCTAATCTTCTTTCTGTCTCCACTTTGCGGTGTTTCTTTTCTAGAGTGTTCACTAAAAGATCAACAATTTTATACATAAGAAAAATAAAAAGAGTTGGAGTGTAGGAATTAATTTATGACGAATCTATTACTTAAGATTCATTGATCTTTTTGTTTATTCCTTATTCAATTTTAATGATGTTTGATCTCAAAAAAAGTTTCACTTTTTTGAGTGTTCTCTTGAAGATAAAAATAACTACAATGTTTGAATTTAGGTAACAACAACAATTTCAAAATGCTTATGATTTCTCATCAAAAAATTATAAACATGCTAATTGTGGATATCATTATAAAA
The DNA here is from genome assembly GCA_003255065.1 of Cercis canadensis. NCBI lineage: Eukaryota > Viridiplantae > Streptophyta > Magnoliopsida > Fabales > Fabaceae > Cercis > Cercis canadensis. Next base: position 29,363 of record QAOA01003682.1, on the reverse strand, counting down.
ATAAGTAAATCAATCTAAACTATTATAACTTACTTGTTTAACTTTGAGGTAGGACACATTATAATTAGTGGATACATATTAATAAAGGATCACTAGTAAAAGCAAACCTAAAAACTCTTGTGTCAACCCAATTCAATCTTGTCAATTGAGCTAAATCTCATTAGCCAAACTAAATAAACATTATATTAGTTTAAGCATTTTTGTCTTGATAAATAATAGACTATAAAAAAAAGTGGATTTAAGGTTTAATTATTCTCTAGGAAAAATATTATTTAGTTATTTTTTTGTAGCTAAAAAGACCCCTAGATGCATCAGGCATTTGCTTTTCTTTCAGATTCTTAACGCATTCTAAGAAATTATTAAAATATTTTTTAGTGCTATGTGATTATTTTATTTATTTATGTTGTCATTGATTATTATGTGTAAAATATATGATTATTTTATTGAGTGTATAGTTATCATATTTAAATATAAACAATATAACCTCATATATAAACAAAATAATCATATAATATAGAGAAATATTTTAATTATTTTTCAAATACATTAAAAACCTACCAAAAAATAAATAAATATATGAGATACCTAACAATCTTTTTAACAAAAAAGAAACCAACATCTTTCCCCGTATTCTTATTTATGTGCCTAAGGAATAACTATCATGAAAGATAAAAAGGAAAAAAATATTGAAACGATAATTCAAAGAACAATAATGAATTTTAGTATTTTTTCTTTTTTTGGTTTTTAACAGTGAGAGTATTTTCGGGTTAGTTTTCGTGCATTGAGACTAAGTCATTCTCAGGGTGATCTTAAGAATGCACCTCTCACATCGGCCTGGTATGTTCAGGAGAAAAATTCTCCTGAGTATTGGCCCCAAAATTTAAATCTTGGTTAGCTTTGATGAACCTATTGCATCTTTATTACTAGGCTAAGTCCTTAGGGTTAATGAATCCTAATATGAAAATAAGGAAAGGACATGGAGATTTCCTTTAACAATATATAATATATATAAAGAATTGGAGAATGCTATGCTAGCTTCCTCATAAAAAATGATGCCTAGCAATATATAATATATAAAAAATTTCATGAAAAATGATGCCTGCTAATATAAATTGTTTCATGCGTAACAACAACATAAACGTGTTCACACATTTAATTTTCCTTAAGATGTTCACTCATTTCATGCTTCGTCAAAAAAATTCAGCCGACAAAGATCACAAACATAATATAATAGTGTCGTTCACAAATCATACCAAACTCCGGAAACTGCCTCTACAATCCAAATATGATCTATAAAGTATAAACACGCTTTGTGGGCTCACCTTGTTTTGTTTGATTTCCTTCTATTTTCATTTCTGGTCTTTTTCTTCCTCAATGAGAACGTAGCTTATTCTTTTCTATATCTATACTATTATTTAATTTAATTTAAAAAGATTTGGACACAACAGTTTTATTATTATTTTTAACATGATGATAAGTAGGGTTGAACCTTTTATTGTAAATTACTAACATCTTTTATTATTATACTACAACTAATAATTTAGTTTTATCAATTGTTTAATACTCAATTATTGACAATGTAATTTATTTCTTCTTATAATACCTTTATTCGTTCTTAATAAAATTTGAGTATAAAACCTTAAGATAATATTTTTTTTTGCTTTTAACGGTAAAT
>QAOA01003682.1:0-25155 GCA_003255065.1 Cercis canadensis | reverse complement strand
TGTATATTATATATTAATAATTTAATATTTATGAAATTTTACTTTTTTATGAAAATGTACTTAATTAGAGTATGAATTCGGTTATTGTCAATTTTTATTTTTTAATAAATAAATAATAATTACATTTATAATTAAAAAATTGAATTAGAAAAAAAGAGTGAAAAGATAATAAAGGGTAAACTAGTAAAAATATTTTACAATAAGACATTTCCTTCCCTTTCCTTTCTTTTTCCTCATTTTAATCATCCAAACAAAGGAGAGGAAAACCCATCCCTTTCCTTTCCCTTCCTTTCCCTCCCTTTCCTCTCCTCTCCTCTCCTCTCCCCTCCAAAAAAACTCTCAAACAGAGCCTAAGTGTATAATTATGCACACTTGCCTCAAATGTGTAAGCATCGAAACTAACAAAGCCCCATCAAAATTTTAATTACATAACTTCAATGGTGAATTCATGTATGTAATTATCACCATTCATATATACAAGATTTATTAGATTCATTGATGTTTAAAAATAGAAAATGTTTTTATTTTGAAATTAATTATCTGAGTATCAAGACGAGGTATTTGAAATGTTTGATCGATTACTATTTACTACAAAAAGAAAAGAAAAAGATTGTAGCATAATGTTTCCTCAAAATATTAGAAATGCAACTTTGGAGGGGTGTAATATTTTCTTTTCCTTTTTTCTTCTCAGGCGAGGTTTTTTTTTTTCTTTTATTAGGAGATATATGTGATTCAATAATTAATCATAGGGCAAAAAAGATTTTTTTTTTTAATAAAAAAGGATTACTTCAATCATATTTTCAATTATTAGAGCTTTAGCTCAATAGAGCTTGCTTCTAGTTATAAGGATGGTATTCTCACCTTATTTCTTAGTTCGAATCCCCTCGATTATAAACACAGTCGCTATTTACATAATAAAAAAAATACACAAAAAAAGGGTAAATTGTAGGGACCTCATGCAACTTTGGCCTATATGCGAAAAATCCATAGAATTCAAAAACGTGCAAGGAACTCTCTTGAACTTTTCTATTTGTGCAAAAAACAACCTCCCATCCAAATTCCATTAATTAATTAACGGAATAGTCATGTGCATCACATGTGCTATCATTAACTCTATAATTAACCAATTTAATCAATTTTAAAGATAATTATGTTAATTTTTAACCAATTTAATCCATTTTAAAGATAATTATGTTAATCATACATAAGTGTCAATCTTAAAATAATAATAAAAAAAAAAGACAAGCATGTCATGTGCATATCAGATGCCATCCATACACCCATCTATTGAAGAAGAAATATGTGGATTCAGCAAACACACAATTGAATAAGGGAAAAGCAAAGCAATATTGGACGAACACAAGGGAGGAGATTAAGTCTTGCTAGGCCATCGTTTGAAGCAAAGGTACTGGATTTGTGGATTTGAAAGCTATTTCTCCCTGGTTTCACGTCATATTTCGCATCGATTTTAGAATTTTTAGGTAATTTTCTTTATTTTTGATCATTTTTAATATTTTCTTTATTATTTTAAGTATTTTTTCCCTTTAAATCTATTTTTTTTTGTATAAGGCCTGTTTGTTTTGATGAAAAATATTTGTTTAAAAAAAATTATCATATAAATTTTTTTTATTTTACTTAAAAAGAAAAAAATTAATAAAAATTTATTTTTATCAAAGAAAAAATTTATATTATTTTTTTTTTAGAAAATTTTATATTATTCTAGTAGAGTCATAATAGGTTGTATTGTACCAAAATTCTGCCCACGAAAAAAACTCAATCCATTTCTTTGGTCATTGAAGGACGAAGCTGCGAAGATACTATTCAAGACACCAATTCACCATTTTGGACTGGCCATCTGTTTGTGGATGATAGACAGAGCTAAGCTTGAGCTTGGTGTCAGACATGGTAAAAAACTCTAACCAAAACTTACTTATGAAGATAGGATCATGGTCGCTGATTATAGATTGCGGCCTACCGTGTAATTTTACTACACCTTCCACAAATTTTTTTGCCACCACTTTAGCAGTAAAGGGATGAGTTAACAACAGGAAGGGGGCATACTTACTCAGTCTATCAACGATTAACAATACCACATCCTTGCCACGTGAAGCAGACAATCCTTCAATGAAATCAAGAGTAATATCATCCCATACTTGACATAGAATGGGCAAGGGTTGGAGAAGTCCTGCTGGTGTAAGCGCTTGTGATTTAGTCTTCTGGCATACTTCACAAGTCAAAACATAGTCCTGGACTTCTTTGTTCATGGATGGCCAATAGAATTACTGGGCTAACCGTTTGTAAGTGTGCAATACCCTTAAATGAGCTCTAGGCTTGCTATCACAGAACTCAACTAACAGCTTTTTGCGAATCTCAAGTACATGAGGGACTACCATTTTGGCTTTATAAAAAAACCAACCCATCACACAATTTATATGGGCCTTTGGGCTTCTCTTTGACTATTTAGCCCACCTAGCCTATGTATGAATCCTCGTAGGCAACCTATTTTATTTCTTCTCAAATAGTGACCTGTGGCACAAACAAATGGTTAAGAATTAGGCTATTGGGCTTTCAAGAAAAGGCATCCGCAGTAGAATTGTCATGGCCTAGTTGGTAGACTATCTCATAATCGTAGCCCAATAACTGAGCCACCCACTTTTGTTGTTCTAGAATTGCCACATGTTGCTCCAAAAAATATTTGAGACTTTGTTGATCCGTTTGAATGATAAACTTCTTCCCTAAGAGGTATGGATGCCATGTACGAATTGTCTCCACTATAGCAAGCATTTCCTTAGCATAAATGGACCAAGATTGTTTGGTAACCCCCAAAGCTTGACTCATGAAAGAAGCAATAGGCCTTCCCAGTTGAGAGAGAACCGCACCTATTCCTTTTCTTGATGCATCAATTTTAATGGTGAAGGACTCATTGAAATACGACATATCAAATGTAGGGGTTGTTGTCATAGCCTCCTTTAGGGCAAGAAAAGCATCCTCCGCCTCATCACTCCATTTAAATTTTCCTTTCTTAAGGAGATTAGTGAGGTGGTGATCTATAACTCCATAATTCCAAACAAACTTCTTGTAATAACCTGTTAGCTCTAAAATAACTACGAAATTCAATAATATTAGTAGGACGAGACCATGCTACCATGGCGGCGACCTTCCTTTGGTCTACCTTAACTCCTTAGTGTGTCACAATATGGTCCAAGTATGGCCAAATGCACACTTACTAGCCTTGATAAAGAACTGGTGGGACCTCCGGATTTCTAAAGTCTTTATCACATGTACTAAATGTATCTCCTAAGTAGGACTGTAAATCAGTATATCATCAAAAAAGACTAAGATGAATTTTTTGAGATAAAGGCATAAGATTAAATTCATAATGGCCTGAAAGGTGGGGGTGCATTACACAAACCAAAAGGCATGACCAAGTATTCATAGTGGCCATTGTGTGTTCTAAAGGTAGTTTTGGAAATGTTTGGAGGATGCACTCTTACCTAATGATATCCTACCCTAAGATCCAGCTTAGTAAAATAAGCTACTCCATGTAATTCATCAAGCATGTCTTCTACCGTAGGTATGGGAAAGTGATATTTAATGGTAACCACATTGAGAGCAAGGTAACAAGTGCAAAATTGCCAACTACCATATTTCTTCTTCACTAAAAGCACTAGTGATGAGTAGGGACTGATGCTAGACCTGATAATGCCCTGATTAAGCATCTCTTGCACCTGCTTTTCAATTTTGGCCTTTTGAAAATATGCATATCAATAAGGTCAAACATTAACAGGTTCAGTTCCCTCCTTAAGAGAAATAATGTGGTATACTTCCCTTATAGGTGGCAACTTGGTGGGTTCTTCAAATAGATCTATGTACTGAGCTAGCAACTCTGCATGTTTGGGTGTATATCAATTTGAGGTAACTCCACCATGGAGCGTAGACATACAACAAATAGAAAGTGGCCTTGTCGAAGCTCTTTAGAAATTTCTTTGAGAGAAGCTGTTCGAATATCTTGCTAATTAGCTCCTTATAATCTTCTGGTCATGTTCTCCCATTGAAATTCCATTGTTAGTTGCTTCTAATTGCAAATCACTGAACCTAGCATCTTTAACCATTGTACTCCAAGAACTAGGTCAAGACCTCATATCAACAATGCGTAAAGAGTAAGTGAGAATGGAATACCTTACAAATTAACCTAGACTTTCTCAAACCTCCATTGGCATTTCAATTGTTCCCCGTTGGTCATTCGCACCATGAATAATTCAGTTGGCACCACTAATAGTTGAAGGAGGCGAGCAACTTAATCACTAATAAAGTTATGCATCGAGCCACTGTCAATTAGAACTACCACTTTTATCAACCCAATTTTGGCAGCTACCCTCATGGTCTTCAGCGATGACCATCCTGTTTGTGAATGCAGTGAAATTTTAGGCTTTGGTTACTCACCTTGCTCATCATCTGTCACAGTCTCCTCTGAAACTTCTTCACAAGTGATAGTGCTAGTTCTTAAAGGTGCTTCTAACAACAATAACTATGGTCCACAACACTTGTTGCCTATCGTAAATCATTCATTGCAGTTAAAACATAGCCCTTGGGCTTTCCTCTTCTGCATTTCCTCCTAAGATAAGAGCTTGACATGTGAAGCTGGGTTAGGTTTCGCCAGGGCAGGTAGAGCTAGCTGTGGGCAATTATTTGGTAGTGATCGGTCATACTTTCATTGGCGCAAAAGCTGCTCGTCTCGCATGCGAGCGAGACTAATGGCATCTTTAAGTGTTTGGGGCTTAAACTTACGGATCCTTTCTGCAATCTCTGAATTGAGTCCTCCCATAAAAGTTTCCACCAAAGCCTTTTGATTCCATCCTTGCACATAGTTGCTCAACCTTTCAAATTCTTGCTAGTATTCATGCAAGAAGTCTGTTTGCCGAATGTGTGACAGAGCTTAATCAAAGTCTTATCCATCAGTGGGTCCAAATCGGGCCCATAATTCCTCTTGAAAGATTGCCCACATCACTTTCCTTCATTCCTCTCTATACGTTTGGCGTAAAAACCTCCACCATTGATTGACATTGTTCTTTATGTGAAATGAAGCTAAGGAAACCTTTTACTTTTTTGTCGGGGCTTGAAATTTGAAGAATTGGTCCTGATGCGAATCCCTATAGGGTAGCCTCGAATGGTAGAGATTCAATCATTCAAGAATTGTCTAATCAAATTCAAAGATTTCAGAACACATAAAAATAAGTAAAATGAAGGATATAGATGCCACACTCGAGTGGGGAAAGGGGGTGAGTGATAAGTCTTGGACCGAACACCATAAGTACTAGGTTCTTGATAAGTTCTGCTAGTTCTTCAAAAAACCAAAGTAGAAGAAAACTCTCAAATTTTACTCAAATGTGTATATTTTGACCATGACAAGAACATTGGCCTCTCTTTAAACAAAGCAAGCATAACCCTAATTACTCCAATTGGATAAAGACTTAGCCCAATAAATAAGGTCCAAAGCCCTAGAAAAGTCACTAATTAGGAAGGAAATAAACATAGTTAAGTTACAATAAAAATGGGCCTAAAAGGATTTAAATTCGGAGCCCAATTAGCTAAGAGGAAAAAAAAATGTGTATGCTGAAAAGCGCATGGGTGCTACGACACCCATGGCCTTGCCCTCTGGGTGCTGCGGCACCCAACGTGTTGCCTCCCCTCGCTGATGAGTTTGAATTAGGGTGCTGCGGCGTCCGGTATTCTGCCCTGTCTTCAGCATCTTCGTTCTTAACCCGAATTGCGCACACGAACCTTTAGCTTCCATCCAAACTTATTCCTTGAGCCTCGATCTTATCAATCAAGCCGTTCAAAGCTTCTTAAATCTTTTTAGCTCTTGCTCTTGTGATCGGACTCACAGACATGGATAACGAGTCTCTTGATTGGATGTCATGATCCTTATTATCCCCTTTCTTTAAAAAGATTTATCCTCGAATCTTCTCCATCATCGATCCTTGGGAACAATGTGTTATGACTTTAAGCTCCTTCTCCCAGTTCAAAGACTACTATTTTACCACACATTTTCTTAGTTAGGAAATCATCTTCAAAATCCTGTGAAATAGGAAAAATAACACTAGGCAAAGAAGGATAAAGTTTGTTAGTGCTAAAACTATAAAGTGTTATTTTGATCTCACTGTGCTTGGTGCATATACTCGAATGTTGCCTCTTTTTCTCCTTTTCCCCATCTTCTTTTACACTACTCTCGGCCTCTACAATATTCTTCCCCTTTTTCACTTTTTTTCTTTGTGTCATTCTCCCTTTGAAGTCTCTCTTTATCATCAAGTACTTGCTTAGGAGTTAATGGTGCAAGAGTGATAGGTTACTCATTAATGATAAATGAGTACCGATTGGTGTAACCATCATGTAGGGCACACTTATCATATTGCCAAGGACGCCCCAAAAGAATCTGTCCAATTTGCATAGGTGCTACATCACGTAGGACTTTATCTTCATATCTCTCAATAGAGAATGAAACCAGCACTTGTTCACTTACTCTTACTTCCCAACTATCATTCAACCATTGGAGCTTGTAGGGTCTAGGGTGTTTCAAGGTAGTAAGTCCTAACTTTTCAACCAAAATAGTGCTACCTAACTTAATACAGCTACCTTAGTCAATTATCATATTATCAACCTTACCATTGATGTGGCATCTAGTATGGAAAATGTTGTCTCGTTGCACTACTTCATCCTCCTTCTTTTGTGAGTTAAATGCTTGCCTTATGACCGGTAATTCATCCTCAACAACATGTTCTACATCATCATTACCTTCCTCCAAAAGTGGCATAGATTAATCACCCAACTCATTCTCGGTCTCAATAACTCTATCATCTTTTAAGATCATCACTCTCTTATTTGGATATTGTGAAGCAATATGCCCCTTTCCCAAGCATCTATTGCACTTAATATTCCTATTCCTAGAAGGTTGGGGATTTGAGTTATCTTTAACTTGGTTGCTTTCCTCTCTTGGAGCCTTGCATGTTTCAGCCCTAAACTTGTAGCAATTTCATCATCCTTTTGCTAACTCGGTTCCTATGGTGAAAAGGAAGTCAAATTGTGCCTCAAGGTGCTCTTCCGCTTTAGTTGCTTTTCGATCTTCATGGTCATGTACACCATGTCTTCTAACTCCACATAATGGTGCAACTCTACTACATTGGCGATCTTTCTATTCAAACCATATAAGAACCTAGCCATAGTAGCTTCTCTATCCTCCTCCACATTCACTCTAATCATGGTTGTCACAACATTCCTTTTGGAGTATAAAGCAGTGCGGCAAAACCTCTCCCGAGAAAAATAAAGGATAAGGTGCATGATATGATGCAAAAGAATGGAGTTGCCACCAATCGTTTTATTCCATTTTAAACAAATGGAATAGTGTGATGGGACACCTAAAAAAATTTTGGTCTACGTTTAGAGTTTGGATTCAGGGGTTGATTATATGTAGGGAAGGTATTAGCACCTTACAACGTCTGTTCTTAGAACGGTTACCCATTTAATAACTTATTATCTTTTTAATGAATTAAATCGGTCCTAACATTATATTTTAAAATAAATTAATGTTTCATTGGGCCCCGTTAGCACTTCTGGAAAAACTTAAATGATGCCTCAAGACTATTTGGGTAGAGACAGTGATTGTCATTACAATCCTCTCTCAATCTATCTCATCACAGGCAAGTTTTAACATTTTTATTATCTGAGTATTAACTAGAAAATGTACAAAATGCAATTTATTATGCATGTTATAAAAATGAGTTTGAAATTTGTGGCAAAAGATTTTTTTATTGAAGGTCTTTCTTTAAGTCCACCAGTACATCTGGAAAGGTTAAAAGGACACTCCTCACCTCCAAAATGTCAAGGAGTCGCTGTCATCATAGCTATCCTCAATTATTCCCTCGTCAGTACTTTTAATCCACACTTTAAGGTAAATAAAAGTATGATATTATGCATAGAAAATATTTTTTGGAAAAATTATGCATCAAAAAAGACTTTTATCAAGGATTAGCCTTAAGCCATACCAGTACCTTTGGTAAGACTAGAGAAATCCTTTTACCTCCGAAATAACAAAATATTGTCATTATCATGACTAATTTTGATTATTCCCTTGTCGGTAATCTTATTCTAGCATAAGTAAAGACAATGACAAAAACGAGATGAATTACAATATAGCAAATAAATGCTAGAAAAATAGTAATTAAAAAGATAAAAGCGATATTGGAAATTTCATTGACCACACCAGTACATCTGGCATGACAAAGAAATTTATCCCTCACCTCAAGAACATTAAAAAAAATTATCAACACAATTATTCCCTAATTTAATCCATTGGCGGGCTTTGATTTTATTTCATTCACAAGGTAAAATGACAAAAGAACATATAGGGTAAATAATTAAAAGCATGCTTATAAAAATAATAATAACAATGATTAAACTTAATCACTAAATAATAACTAATCTACACATTATTAATGGGTCTTTCATCAAAAGAAATCAAAATACTAACATTAATACTAGGCTCAATTTAAATAACACTAGAACAAACAGCTAAGAAGATAAAAAAAAAAACAACCTGGGATGCTAGCCCAATTCTTGGGCCTAGTCCAACAAACACATAAGTCCAAAAATAAAACACTCTAACCCAATAGATCCTAACCCATTCAGCCCAGACCCATAGAAAAAGAAAACTAAAGTGCAGTAAAAACAGGCCTAAACAGTGAGTCTGGTCCAGCAAGGTAGACAANTAAAAAAAAAAAAAAAAAAAAAAAAAAAAAAAAAGAAAACTGAAAACACCCTAAAACCGAAAAAAATAAGCACAACCATCCACACGAACACCATAATTGGAATAACCAGCCCACCATGACTAAAACAAATAAAACAAGAGCCCAAGCAAACTTAATTTAGAAAAAAATTATGAGTTAATAAGCAAAAAACATAAAAGGAAAAAAAACCAGAATAGAGAAGGGAGAGACGCAGTGGAGAAGAAAAAAAATGCAGCATTCATCCTATCTCCCTCCCCTTTGATCCAAAGGCAAAGCATGGATTTTGTTTCTATTTCTCAACCATTGGTGGCTAAGGTACAAATCTTTTCCTCTATTTTACTTTCTCTATAGAAACAATGGGTCTCTCTCTCTAACCCAACCTCTCTTTCTAACTCGGTTGCTTTCTTTCTAACTGAGCTTCTATTGTGACTAATTTATGATTCCATGCATGAACCCTAAATATTTTTCTAGTTTTGCTCTCTTTTAATTGGGAGTTAAGGGCGGACTTGGTACAACCACTGCCATCAGTGGAGCCACCTAGCCATAGGTGTGATTTTCGGTTGGCAAGAGAATTTTCCTCCTCTCTATGGTGTCTTTGCTTAGTTTTCTTAAAAAAAATTTCGTTTGCTTGTCTGAAAGAATTAGAACAAGAGTGAGTTTGCTGTGTGTGCTATGTGTAGTGCAAGAATAATGGAAATTTAGCAAAGAAAAGAGAAAACGAAAGCTGAGCAATGAAATAACATTGATACCTGAATTGATGAACTATTTTGTCTAGTTTTCTTTCAAATTCTCAGAATTTCTTTCCTCAAATTTTTGAGGTTCCTTCTCTGTTACGGTGTATTTGGTTCACTTTATATGCAGATGTTTGTTGTTTATGTATTTTTTGCTCCCTTTGTGAGGCTTTTATAGCCGGAGTTTTGTGCAAGTTGCACTGGTTACTTACTGATGTAGGTTTCCTATTTTCAAGCTGCAAGGGGCACTAGCAAGGTGAGTGGCGTTGTATTGGTGAATAGCATTTCGCCGAAAACTGGATTGCCGCCCAGGAGTTAGGACTCGCACGAAAGTACATTGCAGAAAGATTGCGTGCCGCCTACAATAGCATTTATTTCTTCTTTGCTTTCTTATTATTCTTCATTTTTAATAATAATAATAATATCTTTTTTTTTTTGTATTTTTTTTTGTATTTTTTAAGTTATTATTATTTTTTGTGATTTTTGTTAGCATTTCAGGATTTTTAGCTATATTTGCTTTATTTTGTAGTATTGAAATGTTTCAATTGAGCATATAGAAATATAGTTCCAAAGACCATGATCCCAAAAATAATCCATGTACAAATTTGGGTATCAACAGTTGCCCCCATTTGCTTGTCTATTTATATATAAATGGCATGCAAATGAGTTGATCCAAATTCGTACGAGGCATGAAATGAAGGGTTCGTGGAAATAAAAGTAGTACTTACACAAGTTAGGCACGACTAAATATTAGTTGTAAAAAAATCAAAAGATGACCTAGACAAGCTAGGCTTGACCCAGCTAGGTTGGATTCAATTTAATAGCAAGAAATTAAACAACGACCCAGGGTATCCGGGCTTGACCCAACCAAGTTGGATTTGATTTAACAGCAATAAATTAAACAATGACCTAGGGTATCCGAGCTTAACCCAGCCAAGCTAGATTCAATTTAAAAGCAAGAAAAAGAAAAATGAAACAATGACCTAGGCAGGCTAGGCTCGACCAAGCCAAACTGAATTCGATTTAACAACAAGAAAATTAAACAATGACCAAGGGTATCCGGGCTCAACTTAGCCAAGCTGGATTCGATTTAATAGCAAGAAAAATAAACAATGACTCAAGGTATCTGGGCTCGACCCAGCCAAGCTGGATTCGATTTAACAACAAGAAAAATAAAAATTAAACAATGACCTATGGTATCTGGGCTTGATTCAGCCAAGCTGGATTCGATTTAACAGCTGGAAAATTAAACAATGACCCAGGGTATTCGGGCTCGACCCATCCAAGTTCGATTCGATTTAATGACAAGAAAAAAAAAATGACCCAGGGTATCGGGGCTCGACCCAGCAAAGCTGAATTTGATTTAATAGCAAGAAAAATAAACGGTGACTTAGACAGGCTAGGCTCGATCCAGACAGGCTGAATTTGATTTAACAACAAGAAAAATAAAAATTAAACAAAGACCTAAGCAGTCTAGGCTTGACCCAGCCAAGATGGATTCGATTTAACAATAGAAAAATTAAACAAAGACCTAAGGTATATGGACTCAACCCAGCCAAGTTGGATTCGATTTAACGGCAGGAAAAGTAAAATTAAACAATGACCTAAGAAGGCTAGGCTCGACCCAGCCAAACTGAATTCGATTTAACAACAGGAAAATTTAACAATGACCCAGGATATCTGGGCTTAACCCAACTAAGTTGGATTCAATTTAACAGTAGGAAAAATAAACAATGACCCAGGGTATTTGGGCTAGACCCAGCCAAGATGGATTCGATTTAACAACAGGAAAAATAAAAATTAAACAATGACCTAGGGTATCCAGGCTTGAGTTAACAACAGGAAGTGGGCATACTTACTCAGTCTATCAACGACTACCAATACCACATCCTTGCCACATGAAGCAGACAATCCTTCAATGAAATCAAGAGTAATATCATCCCATACTTGACATAGAATGGGCAAGGGTTGGAGAAGTCCTGCTGGTGTAAGTGCTTGTGATTTAGTCTTTTAGCATACTTTACAATTCAAAACATAATCTTAGACTTCTTTGTACATGGATGGCCAATAGAATTTCTGGGCTAACTGTTTGTAAGTTCACAATACCCCTGAATGACCTCTAGGCTTGCTATCAAAGAACTCAGCTAATACCTTTTTGAGAATCTCAGGTACACGAGGGACTACCATTTTGGCTTTATGAAAAACCAACCCATCACGCAATTTATATGGGCCTTCCTGCTTCTCTTTGGCTATTTGGCCTACTTGGCCTATGTACGCATCCTCCTAGGCAGCCTCTTTTATTTCTTCTCAAATAGTGACCTGTGGCACAAACAAATGGTTAAGAATTGGGCTATTGGGCTTTTAGGAAAAGGCATCCGCAGTAGAATTGTCATGGCCTAGTTGGTAGACTATCTCATAATCGTAGCCCAATAACTTAGCCACCCACTTTTGTTGTTCTAGAGTTGCCACACGTTGCTCCAAAAAATATTTAAGACTCTGTTGATCCATTTGAATGATAAACTTCTTCCCTAAAAGGTATAGATGCCATGTATGAATAGCCTCCACTATAGCAAGCATTTCCTCAGCATAAGTGGACCAAGATTGTTTGGTAACCCCTAAAGCTTGACACATGAAAGTAATAGGCTTTCCCCGTTGAGAGAGAACCACACCTATTCCCTCTCCTGATGCATCAATTTCAATGGTGAATGACTAACTGAAATCTGACATAGCAAATGTAGGGGTTGTTGTCATAGCCTCCTTGAGGGCAAGAAAAGCAGCCTCTGCCTCATCCCTCCATTTAAATTTCCCTTTCTTAAGGAGATTGGTGAGAGAGTGAGCTATAACTCCATAATTCCAAACAAACTTCCTATACTAACCTATTATCCCTAAAAAACTATGAAATTCAATAATATTAGTAGGGCGAGACCATGCTACCATGACAACAACCTTCCTTTGGTCTAGCTTAACTCCTTGGTGTGTCACAATATGGCCCAAGTATGCAAGTTCTTGTTGGCCAAATGCATACTTACTAGCCTTGATAAAGAACTAGTGGGACCTCCGGATTTCTAAAGTCTTTATCACATGTACTAAATGTATCTCCTCAGTAGGACTGTAAATCAATATATCATAAAAAAAGACCAAGATGAATTTTTTGAGATAAGGGCATAATGGCTTAAAAGGTGGGGGTGCATTACACAAACCAAAAGGCATGACCAAGTATTCAGAGTCGCCACTGTGTGTTCTAAAGGCAGTTTTGGAAATGTTTGGAGGATGCAATCTTACCTAATGATATCCTGCCCTAAAATCCAGCTTAGTAAAATAAGGTGCTCCATGTAATTCATCAAGCATGTCTTCTACCATATGTATGTGAAAGCGATATTTAATAGTAACTACATTGAGAGCAAGGTAATATGTGAAAAATTGCCATCTACCATCTTTTTTCTTCACTAAAAGCACTAGTGATGAGTTGGGACTAGTGTTATACTTGATAATGCCCTGATTAAGCATCTCTTGCACCTGCTCTTCAATTTTGGCCTTTTGAAATTATGCATATTGATAAGGTCGAATGTTGACAGGTTCAGTTTCCTTCTTAAGAGATGCATGTATTAAGCTAGCATATGCTGCATGTTTGTGTGTATATCCATTTTGAGATTTTGAGGCAACTCTACCATGGAGTGTAAACATACAACAAAGAGAGAATGGCCTTGGTGAAGCTCTTTGGAAATTTCTTTAAGAGGAGCTATTCAAATATCTTGCTGATAAGCTCTTTGTAACCTTCTAGTTGTATTCTCCTATTGAAATTCCATTGTCAGTTGCTTCCAATTGCAAATCACTGAACCCAGCATCTTTAATCATTGTACTCTAAGAACCAGGTCAAGACCTCATATCGGCAGTGCATAAAGAGTAAGTGAAAATGGAATACCTTGCCAATTAACCTGGACTTTCTCGAACCTTCATTGGCATTTCAACCGTTCCTCGTTGGCCACTCGCACCATGAATGATTCAGTTGGCACCATTGGTAGTTGAAGGAGGCGAGCAACTCAATCACTAATAAAGTTATGCATCGAGCCACTGCCGATTAGAACTACCACTTTCATCAACCCAATTTTGGCAGCTACCCTCATGGTCTTTAGCGATTACCAACCTGTTAGTGTATGTAGCAAAATTTCAGGCTCTAATTGCTCACCTTGCTTGTCATTTGTCACAGTCTCCTCCGAAACTTCTTCACAAGTGATGGTGCTGGTTCTTAAAGGTGCTTCTAACAACAATAACTACGGTTCACAACACTTATGGCTTGTCGTAAATTATCCATTGCAGTTAAAACATAGCCCTTGGGCTCTTCTCTTCTATATCTCCTCCAAAGACAAGCGCTTGACAAGTGAAGTTGGGTTAGGTTTCGCCGAGGCAGGCAGAGCTAGTTGTGGGCAATTATTTGGTGGTGGTCTGCCATACTTTTGTTGGCACAAAAGCTGCTCATCTCGCATGTGAGTGAGACTAATAGTATCTTTAAGTTTTTGGGGCTTAAACTTACAGATCCCTTCTGTAATCTCTGACTTGAGTCCTCCCAGAAAGGTTCCTACCAAAGCCTTTTGATTCCAACCTTGCACACAGTTGCCTAACCTTTCGAATTCTTGCTGTTATTCACGCAAGGAGGTTGTTTGTCGAATGTGTGACAAAGCTTAATCAAAGTCTTATCCATTCGTGGGTCCAAATCGAGCCCATAATTCCTCTTGAAAGATTGCCCACGTCACTTCCCTTCATTCCTTTCTATACGTCTAGTGTAACAACCTCCACCATTGATTGGTCTTGCTCTCCATGTGAAATGAAGCTAACGACACCTTCTACTTTTCTACTGTGGCTTGAAATTTGAACAATTGGTCCTGATGCAAATCCCTATAGGGTAGCCCCAAATGGTAGAGATTCAATCGTTCGAAAATCGTTCAATCAAGTTCAATGATTTCAAAACACACAAAAATAAGGAAAATGAAGGATATAGACGCCACACTCAAAAGGGGAGAGGGGGTGAGTGGTAAGTCTTAGACCGAACACCACAAGAACTAGGGTTCTTGATAAGTTCTGCTAGTTCTTAAATTAACCAAAGTAGAATAAAACTCTAAAATTTTACTCAAATGTGTATATTCTGACCATGACAAAAGCATTGGCTTCCCTTTAAACAAAGCAAGCATAACTCTAATTGGATAAAAGCTTAAACCCAATAAATGAGGCCCAAAACCCTAGGAAAGTCACTAATTAAGAAAGAAATAAACATAGTTGAGTTACAATAAAAATGGGCCCAAAAGGAATTAAATTCAGAGCCCAATTAAGTAAAAGGAAAAAAAAAATGTGTATGTTGAAAAGCGCATGGGTGCTACGGTGCCCGTGGCCCTGCCCTCTGGGTGCTGCGGCACCTAGCATTCTACCATGTCTTCAACATCTTCGTTCTCAGCCTGAATTGAGCACACGAACCTTTGGCTTCCATCCAAACTTGTTCCTTAAGTCTCGATCTTATCAATTAAGCTGTTCAAAGCTTCTTGCATCCTTTTAGCTCTTGCTCTTGTGATAGGACCCATGGACATGGATAACGAGTCTCTTGATTGATGCCATGATGCATCATTATCCCCCCTTCTTTGAAAAGATTCATCCTCGAATCTTCTCCATCATCGATCTTTGGGAACAATGTGTTATGACTTTGAGCTCCATCTCCCAATTTAAAGACCACTCTCTTACCACACATTTTCTTAGTTAGGAAAACATCTTCAAAATCTTGTGAAATAGGCAAAACAACACTAGGCAAAGAAGGATCAAGTTTGTTAGTGCTAAAACTGAAAAATGCTATTTTGATCTCACTTTGCTTAGTGCATATACTTGACTGTTGTCTCTTTTTTTCCTCTTTCCCATATCTTTTCACACTACTCTTGGCCTCTACAATATTCTTCCCCTTTTTCATCCTCTTTCTTTGTGTCATTCGCATTTTGAAATCTCTCTTTATCATCAAGCACTTGCTTAAGAGTTAATGGTGTAAGAGTTATAGGTTGCTCATTAATGACAAATGAGTACCGATTGGTATAACCATCATGTAGGACACACCTATCATATTACCAAGGACACCCAAAAGAATGTGTCTAGTTTGCATAAGCGCTATATCACA
Organism: Cercis canadensis; assembly: GCA_003255065.1. NCBI lineage: Eukaryota > Viridiplantae > Streptophyta > Magnoliopsida > Fabales > Fabaceae > Cercis > Cercis canadensis. Next base: position 9,496 of record QAOA01003682.1, on the reverse strand, counting down.
TAGGACTTTATCTTCATATCTCCCAATAGAGAATGAAACCAGCACTTATTCACTTACCCTTACTTCCCCACTATCATTTAACCATTGGAGCTTGTAAGGTCTAAAGTGTTTCAAGGTAGTAAGTCCTAATTTTTCAACCAAAGTAGTGCTAGCAAAATTAGTACAACTACCTCTATCAATTATCATACTACCAACCTTACCATTGATGTGGCATCTAGTATGGAAAATGTTTTCCTGCTGCATTACTTCATCCTCTTTCTTTTGTGAGTTAGGTGCTTGCCTTATGACCAGTAATTCACCCTTAACAACATGCTCTACATCATCATTAGCTTGCTCCAAAAATGGCATAGAGTCATCACTCGACTCATTCTTAGTCTCAATAACTCCATCATCTTTAAAGATCATCACCCTTTTATTTGGATATTGTGAAGCAATATGCCCATTTCCTAAGCATTTAAAGCACTTAATATTCCTATTCCTAGAAGGTTGGGGGATCTCGGTTACCTTTAGCTAGGTTGCCTTCCTTTCTTGGAGCCTTGGATGTTTCAGCCCTAAACTTGGCAACAGTTTCATCATCCTTTTGCCAACTCGATTTCTATGATGAAGAGGAAGCCGAATTGTGCCTCAAGGTGCTTTTCCGCTTTAATTGCTTTTCGATCTTCATGGCCATGTACACCATGTCCTCTAACTCCATATAATGGTGCAGCTATACTATGTTGGTAATGTCTCTATTCAAACCATGTAAGAACTTAGCCAAAGTAGTTTCTCTATCCTCCTTCACATTCACTCTAATCATGGCCACCTTCATCTCCTTATAACAGTCCTCCACACTCTTGGAACCTTATGTAAGACCTTGCAACTTTTGAAAAAGCTCTCGGTAGTAGTGACTTGGTATGAACCTTTTCCTTATGAAAGCTTTCATGTCTTCCCAAGAGTCAAATAGTCTCTCATAATTCCTTATCCTATTCAACACAAGTTGGTCACGCCAAATGATGCATAATCCGTGAACTCAACGGCTGCTATCTTCACCTTCTTCTCCTTGGAATAATGGTGGCAATCAAACACATGCTCTATCTTTTTCTCCCAATTTAGATAGGACTCTGGGTCATTTGTTCCTTGAAAGTTTGGAATCTTCATCTTGATGCCACTTGAATCATGGTCTACTTGGTGTCTTGCCCTCCTTTCCCTCTGATCATGTTTACCAAACCGATAATGGTCGTCGGAATTGCTTTGGTCACCCAAGTTACGATTGACATGTGCAAGTCTTGCTCTTCTTCCATATCTATTAGGCAGAGCAAAGTTGCCTTAAACTTTGGAGTCACTATACCCACTTCCTTTGTAATTCTCCTCAGCATCCCTCATATTCCTCCTCCTTGCTCTAAGGACTATGGGGGGCTGCCTCCTTTGTGGATCATTCTCATATCTATCCATCCTACCATACAACTTTTAAAATCTCATGTCCATTCTCAAAAACTGTTGCTACATGGCACAGAGTATAAATGATTGATTTCCCATTTCACTTTCTCTATCCATGATTTCAAAACCTAAAAGAGTTGTTAGCAAAGTAACCTCACCAATTCCTTATTTGTTTGCACTAAAAAATGTCACTCACACTCGTGTTTGACTCACTGCTAGTGGCTTTTACCTTCTAATGACCTCACACTCTTGCTTTTTTTTTTTTTTTTNTTTTTTTTTTTTTTTTTTCGCTCTTAATCTATTTCCTTTAGTTCTTATGAAACTAAGTAAACAAACCAAGAGCCTAGCCTTTGTGACAAACTTCTAGCAAATCACTTACCACAAGAAAGAACAAGCATGACGCAAGCATAAAGGAATTTTAAGAAATGGGTTTAGCACAACAAGCAAAATGAAGAATCAAGGAAACAAAATTTAGCAATTAGGAACAAGATCAATGACAATCAATACTGAATAAGATTACAAACAAGAAAGTAATTCGGTTCACAAAGAAATTTGGGAAGTCAGCAATCAACAAGACACAAATTGCCAAAGGAATAACTATCATGAAAGATAAAAAGGAAAAATAATATTGAAACGATAAGTCAAAGAACAATAATGAATCTTAGTATTTTTTTTTTGTTTTGTTTTGGTTTTTAACAGTGAGAGTATTCTCGAGTTAGTTTTCATGCATTGAGACTAAGTCCTTCTCTAGGTGATCTTAAGAATGCACCCCCCCACATTGGCCTGGTATGTTCACGGAAAAAAGTCTTCCAATTATTAGCCCCAAGATTTAAACTTTGACTAGCTTTAATGAACCTATTGCATCTTTATAATTGGGCTAAGTCCTTAGGGTTAATGAATCTTAATATGAAAATAAGGAAAGGACTTGAAGATTTCCTATAACAATATATAATATATAAAGAATTGGGAAATGCTATGCTAGCTCCCTCATAAAAAATGATGCCTAACAATATATAATATATAAGGAATTTCATGAAAAATGATGCCTACTAATATAAATTGTTTCATGCGTAACAGTAACATAAACGTGTTCACACATTTAATTTTCCTTAAGGTGTTCACTCATTTCATGCTTCGTCAAAAAAATTCAGCTGACAAAGATCACAAACATAATATAATAGTGTCGTTCACAAATCATACCAAACTCCGGAAACTGCCTCTACAATCGAAATATGATCTATAAAGTATAAACACGCTTTGTGGGCTCACCTTGTTTTGTTTGTTTTTCTTCTATTTTCATTTCTGGTCTTTTTCTTCCTCAATGAGAACGTAGCTTATCCTTTTCTATATCTATACTATTATTTAATTTAATTTAAAAAGATTTGGACACAACAGTTTTATTATTATTTTTAACATGATGATAAGTAGGGTTGAACCTTTTATTGTAAATTACTAACATCTTTTATTATTATACTACAACTAATAATTTAGTTTTATCAATTGTTTAATACTCAATTATTGACAATGTAATTTATTTCTTCTTATAATACCTTTATTCGTTCTTAATAAAATTTGAGTATAAAACCTTAAGATAATATTTTTTTTTGCTTTTAACGGTAAATGTATTTTCGGATTAGCTTTCGTGTATCAAGACTAAGTCAATTTCCAAATGATCTTAAAAGCGTACCCCTTATATAGGTTTACTACATTCAAGGAAAAATTTTCATAGGTGGTAGCCCCAGGATTAAGATAAACTATTTAATGCTTAATTATTAAGACATGACTTAGAAATTTATTTTTGAGAAAGAAATGTCTTCCCTCCTTTAAAATTTTCAAAATTTTAGAAAGCAAGGTTACTTTTTTTTGAAAGAAATTATACAATTAAAAAAAATATAGAATGATTTCTCTTTGTTCACAAAATTTTCAAAAAAAAAAAAAACTGTTTTTTTATTTAAAAATAAAATAAAAATCTATGCTGTTTTTGGCAAAGCAAAAATAGCCTATGATATTTTCACCTTTCTTATGCCTTGCTCTAAATCATAGGAAAAAGACAAGAAAAACTTCATCCTATAACAAAATGGCGTAATAAAATAGCATAAGGATCTGTCACAAGTCCTTCATATATGGTTAGAACACATTTTTGTCTTAACCCTCACCAAATGGTTACTTTTGTTATAAGATTAATTTTATTCGATCTCATAGTGCCGTAGAGGTTAACAATTTCTTAGCCGTGTTGTTCTCTTTGTTATCGTACAATCAAGCACCTTTCACCCCAAAAAAATGTTTCCTTAGCCAGCGACAATGGAAAATTAATCACATCAGGAAACTGCTTTCGTTTAAGTCATTCTTTCTTAATTTGATTAATACAATCAAGGGGTTTTGGGATCATGTGCAATGCTTTAGTAGTTTAATACGTTTAACTTAATAATTTGAGTTTAATCCTACAGTTTTACAATGAATTAGATTGGGTATCATGTATATAGTTATAAAAGAAAGAGTAAAATTCTTTTTCAGGTAATTGAAAGAGAGTTTATTCTCCGCTGTGTACTCCTTCTCCATTTTCCCAGGACATTGTGCTTCTATTTGACAAGAAAGAGTAATATTATTTAGGGAAAAGTCTTAAAAACCCCCTTCAACTATGCTCTTGTTGCACTTTACCCCTCATGCTTTAAAAACGTAGGAAAGACCTCCTTGAACTTTCAAAATGTGCACTTTACCCCCCGACCCTGACGTCCGTCCATTAATGTGCACATAATGTGATTAATATGGGCCATAGTGTAATTTTATAGGGGTATAAATGAAAATAAATTTATAAAAAGTAGGATTAAAAAGTAATATTCAAAGAGTTTTGGAGACAAATTATAATTTTCAAATCCCTTCTTCCATCCATTAATGGACAGACGTTAGGGTTGTGGGGGTAAAGTGCACATTTTGAAAGTTCAAGGAGGTCTTTCCTACGTTTTTGAAGCATGGGGGGTAAAGTGCAATAAGAGCATAGTTCAAGGGAGTTTTTAGGACTTTTTCCTATTATTTATCCAAAGAAAATCTTACCAAAATTTTGTCAGAATTTAAATATTGCCTATTGGTTGAAACAAAGCGATATTTACCATATAATCATCCAATGGTAGTTATAAATCCACATAATTTTGGTACGGATTTTGGTAGTAAAATTTCAATTACCTAACATTTTCCAACAAAAAAAGAGTACATTAACTTTACAAATCCTTTTCAAAATCAGCTGATTTGAACCCCATGTTTTCACACAAGGCACTCATGTGAAATCATTACAATTCATTCTCCGTCATCACTAAAATTAAGTCACCTACTCCACCTTTGAGACTTTTTCTTGGCACACACATTTATATTAACAAGTTTAATCCAACCTAGAGAGTGAGACAACCGCAATCGTTTCACTTGTTTTGTTTTCTTAAAAGCTATGATTCTAAATTGACATCACTATTGTTTTACAGCTATTGATTTTTGGTACCATTGATTACCATTCTGGGTTAGAATACGAAACCTATAAATTATGAGGACAAACTCAGTATTACTCGGCTACAAACCATTTGGTGTTGTACATCTATTATAATCTTTAGTGCTTGGTGTATATGGTCCCAAATTAATAATATCAATTACCTCAACATAGGCCAATAGGATTCTTTGTACAGAGATTTTGGTAGAACACAAAATCTCTACACAGTAACAAGACATCTTATTAGTTTAGTGCACAACTACAATGTTTTACTATGCGTTCATAGAAATTCTGACATAATCTGGATTAAGGAGGATATGTTGCTGTGGATTTTGATTATATTATTTGGAGTAATTTATCTTTTAATTTTTAGAATTTCTTTTAATTGTTAACTTCTATCTACACAGTAATTTATCATTAGAGAATAAGATTTGCTTCATCTACCTCATTACTTCATCTTTATCTCTTTGATGTAATCTTAGTACGATAAATAGAGATGCTGCTCATGATTGTGGTGAGAACCAAATTAATTCAATAAGGTAAATTGCACAGAATCTCCTTTAGCAAATCCATGTAAGGTTTCAAAACTGGGAAATTTTTTGCACGATGGAGATATTTTAATAGAGTCATTGCTACATTTGTAAGCAACCCCAACACTATGTTCAGCTGTTCACACCAAATTATTTTGACCTGAATTTTTTTTAGAATCAACCTACTAGAATCTTGGAAAGCTTAAAGGCACCTTAAGTTGGTCCTAGAGATTTTTTTTTATGTCAAATGACCTTTTTCTTTGTATGTTTAAAAATTTACCTCGGTAAGATTTACCTCATTACTCCATACCAAATGTACCCTAATTAAGTGTATATAATTATGCACACTTGCCTCAAATGTGTAAACATCGAAACTAACAAAGCCCCATCAAAATTTTAATTAGACAACTTCAATGGTGAATTCATGTATGTAACGATCACCATTCATATATACAAGATTTATTAGATTCATTGATATTTAAAAATAGAAAAAGTTTTTATTTTGAAATTATCTGAGCATCAAGACGAGGTATTTGAAATGTTTGATCGGTCACTATTTACTACAAAAAGAAAAGAAAAAGATTGTAGCATAATGTTTCCTCAAAATATTGGAAATGTAACTTTGGAGGGGTGTAATCTTTTCTTTTTCTTTTTCTTTTTTCTTCTCAAGCAAGTTTTTTTTTTTTTTTTCTTTTATTGGGAGTTATATGTGATTCAATAATTGACCATAGGGAAAAAAAGATTTTTTTTTTAATAAAAAAGGATTACTTCAATCATATTTTCAATTATTGGAGCTTGCTTCTAGTTATAAGGATGATCTCCTCACCTCATTTCTTAGTTTGAATCCCCTCGATTATAAACACAGTCACTATTTACATACAAATAAAAAAAAAAAAACACACACACACACACACACACACAAAAAAGGGTAAATTGTAGGGAACCCATGCAACTTTGGCCTATATGGAAAAATCCATAGAGTTCAAAAACATGCAAGGAAACAATCTCCCATCCAAATTCGATTAATTAATTAACGGAATAGTCATGTGCATCGCATGTGCTATCATTAACTCTATAATTAACCAATTTAATCCATTTTAAATATAATTATGTTAATTATACATAAGTGTCAATCCCAACCAAAAAAAAAAGGGACAAGCATGTCATGTGCATATCAGATGCCATCCATACACCCATCCATTGAAGAAGAAATATGTGGGTTCAGCAAACACACAATTGAAAAAGGGAAAAGCAAAGCAATATTGGACGAACACAAGGGAGGAGATTAAGTCTTGCTAGGTCATCGTTTGAAGCAAAGGTTCTGGATTTGTGGATTTGAAAGCTATTTCTCCCTGGTTTCACGTCATGTTCCCATCGATTTTAGAATTTTTAGGTAATTTTCTTTATTTTTGATCATTTTTAATATTTTCTTTATTATTTTCAATATATTTTCCCTTTAAGTCACTAATTAAGAAGAAAATAAACATAGTTGAATTACAAAAAAAATAGACCTAAAAGGAATTAAATTCGGAGCCCAATTAAGTGAAAGGAAGAATAAATGCGTATGCTGAAAAGCACATGGGTGCTGCAGCACCCAATGTGTTGCCTCCCCTCACTGCTGATTTGAATTAGGATGCTGCAGCACCCACTATTTTGCCTTGTCTTCAGCATCTTCGTTCTCAGCCCTAATTAAGCACACGAACCTTTGGTTTGCATCCAAACTTGTTCCTTGAGCCTCAATCTTATCAATTAAGCCGTTCAAAGCTTCTTGCATCCTTTTAGCTTTTACCCTTGTGATCGGACCCATGAACATGGATAACAAGTCTCTTGATTGGATGTCATGATCCTCATTATCCCCCTTCTTTGAAAAGATTCATCCTCAAATCTTCTCCATCATCAATCCTTAGGAACAATGTTTTGTGACTTTGAGCTTCTTCTCCTTGTTCAAAGACCACTCTCTTACCACACATTTTCATAGTTAGGAAAACATCTTCAAAATCATGTGAAATAGGCAAAATAACACTAGGCAAAGAAGGATAAAGTTTGTTAGTGCTAAAACTGGAAAGTGCTATTTTGATTTCACTTTGCTTGGTGCATATACTTGAATGTTGCCCTTTTTCTCCTCTTTCCCATCTCTTTTCACACTACTCTCGACCTCTACAATGTTCTTCCCCCTTTTCACTCTCCTTCTTTGTGTCATTCTCTCTTTATCATTGTGCACTTGCTTAAGAGTTAATGGTGCAAGAGTGATAAGTTGCTCATTAATGACAAACGAGTACTGATTGGTGTAACCATCATGTAGGACACACCTATCATATTGCCAAGGATGCCCTAAAAGAATGTGTCCAGTTCGCATAGGCACTATATCACGTAGGACTTTATCTTTATATCTCCCAATAGAGAATGAAACCAGCACTTGTTCACTTACCCTTACTTCCCCACTATCATTCAGCCATTGAAGCTTGTAGGGTCTAAGGTGTTTCAAGGTAGTAAGTCCTAACTTTTCAACCAAAATAGTGCTAGCTAAATTAGTACAACTACCTTCGTCAATTATCATACTACCAACCTTACCATTGATGTGGCATCTAATATGGAAAACGTTGTCCCGTTGCACTACTTCATCCTCATTCTTTTGTGAGTTAAGTGCTTGCCTTATGAGTAGTAATTCACCCTTAACATCATGCTCTACATCATCATTAGCTTCCTCTAAATGTGGCATAGAGTCATCACTCGACTCATTCTCGGTCTCAATAACTCCATCATCTTTTAAGATCATCACCCTCTTATTTGGACATTGTGAAGTAACATGCCCCTTTCCTAAGCATTTAAAGCACTTAATATTCCTATTCCTAAAAGGTTAGGGATCCGGGTTACCTTTAGCTTGGTTGTCTTCCTCTCTTGGAGTCTTGCATGTTTCAGCCCTAAACTTGTAGCAGTTTCATCATCTTTTTGCCAACTTAGTTCCTATGGTGAAGAGGAAGCTGAATTGTGCCTTAAGGTGCTCTTCCGCTTTAGTTGCTTTTCGATCTTCATGGCCATGTACACCATGCTATCTAACTCCACATAATAGTGCAACTCTACAACATTGTCAATGTCTCTATTCAAACCATGTAAGAACCTAGCCATAGTAGCTTCCCTATCCTCTTCTACATTCACTCTAATCATGGCCACCTCTATCTCCTTATGACAGTCCTTCACATTTTTGGAACCTTGTGTAAGACCTTGCAAATTTTGAAAAAGCTCTCAGTAGTAGTGGCTTCGTATGAACATTTTCTTCATGATAGCTTTCATGTCTTCCTAATAGTCAATTGGTCTCTCATAGTTCCTTCTCCTAGTCAACACAAGTTAGCCCCACCAAATGATGTATAATTCGTGAACTCAACGGCTGCTAGCTTCACCTTCTTCTCTTTGGAGTAATGATAACAATTAAAGACATGCTTTATCTTCTTCTCCCAATTTAGATAGGCCTCCAGGTCATTCGTTCCTTAAAAGGTTGGAATCTTCATCTTGATGCCACTTAAATCACCGTCCACTTGGTGTCTTGTCCTCTTTTCCTTCTGATCACGTTTAGCAAACCAATAATAGTCTTTGGAATTGCTTTGGTCATCCAAGTCATAATTGACATGTGCATGTCTTGCTCTTTTTCCATCTCTATTAGGACGAGCAAAGTTGCCTTAGACTTCTGAGTCACTATACCCACTTCCTTCATAATTCTCCTTAACATCCCTCTTATTCCTCCTCCTTAGTTCTGGGACTATAGGGGGCTGCCTCCTCTGTGGATCATTCTCTTATATATTAATCCTATCATGCAACTCTTAAAATCTCATGTCCATTATTGCAAATTGTTGCTGCATGGCATGGAGTATAAAGGATTGGTTTCCTATTTCACTTTCTCTATCCATGATTTCAAAACCTGAAAGAGTTGTTAGCAAAGTAACCTTACCAATTCTTTATGTGTTTGCACTCACAAATGTCACTCACACTCGTGTTTGACTCACTAGTGGCTTTTACCCTCTAATGACCTCATACTTTTTGCCTTTTTTTCATTCTTAATCTCTTTCCTTTAGTTGTTATGGAA
>QAOA01003675.1:258730-308624 GCA_003255065.1 Cercis canadensis | reverse complement strand
GTATAGGCCCGATCCAGTACAAGTTACAGAGAACCAGGGGTACTTTGATATGACACCACATGCGGTACAATCTCCTGTATACAATTTTTTTGACGTTGATCCTCGTGTTCCCTCATCAGCGATTGATACATACCACGACCCCTCTTCACAGACAGAGTATACGGGAAATTGGACCGATTTGACGATAACTCCTCTGACAGCACGTCATCCCTATGATCCAGCGATGACTGGGACTAGACTATTTTCATCAGGGGATATGTATGATTACATGACACCTTCAGCCACCCAGCCTGCTGAGGAAGAACTGTCACCACCAGCCACCCAACCTGCTGAAGAAGAACTGCCACGACGTGTCAGTAGACCTCCCAGATGTGGGACAGGCGGACATTTGTTTCGACATAGACGTTAGTGTTAGATTGTTATTGTACATATGATATGTCTATTATTAGAGATGTTGATTATTATTATATTTGAGTTCATACGTTATATCATTATTTAAACGTTTGAAACTTAAACAATATATAATTGAACAATATGCCACATATCCAGACTCTTTATTATTAATAATCAAAACAATAACAAACTCAACATAAAAATTTCAAATTCTACAAGTAAGTTATTTATTCATGGATCAGGCATTCTTCTAAGTGGACAGTTTCGCCTATTATGCCCTTCCGTGCGACAGATACTGCATTTTATTATTGTCCGGGTTCTGCTTGGATCCCGCCAATCCATCTCATTTCGAATGCGATTCGTAACAGGACGACCTTTCTTCCTCAGCATCGCGGGGTTGGGGCTAATATGTATCCCCTGGATCTCGGGCCAATATTCCTGTCCACCAATAGGCATAAACTGTCCACGATACGCATTCATTAAATTTTGAATAGAGTATACCGGATCCACATAAGACCATTCATTGAGGGAAGCTGAAGCACATGCAGATATTGCATGTGAACATGGGAAATGAAGTGCTTTAAATTTACCGCAACTACACCTTCTTTCATTTAGGTTGACAACAAACGTGCGTCCAGCCGTCCTGGTTCTCATATTATACCTCTCCTCAACCTCGAATAAACCGGTGTCCCTGTTGAACAAACGAGGCTTGTGTGATGACGCCTCTCGTGAATTTTCACGCATCTTATCCACGACATACTCGGTCCATTGTTGTCCACTAGCTCTCATATTACCAGCTTCATCCCTTTTTTTAGTGAAAATAGCATTTAACTTGTAATATGTTGCTCTAACCAGGGCAGTAATAGGCATGTTGCGAACACCCTTCAATGTGCCATTAATATTCTCAGCCAAATTGGTAGTCATCATGCCATAACGTCTCCCCTCAGTATCTCCTTGCAAAGTCCATTTTGCTTCATCAAGATCGCGTACATACTTCCATGCACGATTGTCTTCGCATCGACTTTGTATATCCATCATAAACTCTTTAAATTTAAGGGATTCAAATTGGCTGCCTGTCAAATTGAGTCAAAAACATTTGAATATTAAGAAATAGTTAATTTAAACCAAATATACAACTATGAAAACAACAAAATTTAACATACCTGCTGCGTATATTTTTGTTTTCAGGGCTTTATTCTTGAAGTGTGTATTCCAATTGCTAACGACATGACGCAAGCAAAAGAAATTGTACGCAAGTGGTGGACTCCAACCTACACTAGCATCTGCAATTGAAGACAATATACTTACATGGCGATCAGAAATTATTGCCAAATTTTGACGATCTCGAACAACGTGACGACGAACTAAAGTCAAAAACCACGCCCATGCATCTCTAACTTCACCTTCGACAATAGCAAATGCAAGAGGCAATGGTGACCTATCGCCATCCTGTGTAGAAGCAATCAGCAACGTTCCCCGATATTTGCCACTCAAGAAAGTCCCATCCACTTGAATCACAGGCTTGCAAAAAGTGAATGCATCAACACATGCTTTGAATGTCCAAAAGACACGACGAAACATCTTTTCCTGGACATTTGATTGACTACTGATGTGATTATTATCCAAGAACCATTCTACAACAGTTCCAGGATTTGTCGCTCGCATTGCTGCCATCCATCTAGGCAATAGATTATAGCTTTCATTCCAACTACCGAACAACTTTTCAATGCATTTCTGTTTTGCTAACCATGCTTTTCTGTACGATGCTCAAAAGGAAAATTCTGCCGATATTCGCTCCTGTATCAACTTAATTGATACATCAGGACTCTCTTCAACCATTCCATAAATGCTTGACGCTATCACATTAATATCTAACTTCTTGTGATCTTGCGTTATCAAGGGATTTGTGCAAGTATGCGGACCGTTATACTTTCTAATCTCCCATACTTTGCTGTGACTTCTTTGGCAGGCTCGAAGTCTCCAATTACAACCAGTAGCTTTATTTGGACAAATAACATTCCACATAGTCGGATTTGACTCGATCACAGTGAATGACTGATGCATTTGCAGTGAGTATTCCTTCACAGCAAGCTGAACGTCATTTTTTGTAGAAAATTGTTGCCCAATTGACAACTCTCTACCTCTCTCCCACGCTACATGTTCATCTGAAATCCCAGTGTTATCAGTTATTCGCATTGCATCCCAGTTAACTGCTGAATAAACTGGGACAGGTTCACAATACTGCAACGGCTGCACCATTTCCGGCCTGGGACAATCGGATTCAACGCCCAATGGTTGTACATTCAGATCCAAACTATGTTGATATTCTTCATCACTAGATGCATCATCTTCATCTGGAATGTAATCTTCATCATCACTCAACGTAACTAGCGGATCGATGGGAGAATTAGCACCATTAAGCAACGATTCCTCTTCATGTCTTGTTTCCTGTTCTTCGATGTCTCTCCCTTGTCCAATATCTGAATTGAACCACTGGTCATAACAATCATAGTCATGTCTCTCCAGTGGCTGAAAAGTTTGACTCGAACTAGGCATACCATACTGAAACGCAGATGAGTCAACATGTGGCCGATAACAGCGGTCATTCTCTAATTCTGTTTGACTATGCATCTGAACTGAATAAGGTATAGAACTTGGCCCACAATCATCAACGATCTGAAAATCACTATCATCATGCTCTGTGGTTTCAGTTTCCACAAAAACCTCCATTGCTCCAAGATTGGCATGCTGTGAGTGACTCTCATACATGCACATTACATCTTCATCAGCCACAAGATCAAGGACACCATAATATAAGGGGTTAGCTGACATAGGAAATCTATATTTGATGTTCTTGATCACTTTATTGGGCTCAAGACGTAATTTTCGTTGGATCACCTCTTTAAGACTTTGTAGTCTAAGTTTATGTTTCAACATCATGCATACAGGATTCGCACTTTCATACGTGACTCCTTGTTCTCCATTATATACTCGACCATTGTAATAAACGAATATCAGCATTTTTCTCCTAAATTTAAAATGAAATATATCATATTTCAGTATAATAATAATATACAATAATCATAACAATATTAAACTAAATACAAATATTATATACTCGACTATTGTAATAAATAAATATCAGCATTTTTCTCCTAAATTAAAAATCAAATATATTATATTTCATAAAATACTAAATATACAATAATCATAAACTACTAAATATTAAGCTAAATATTAATTTTATGAAAACATTTATTTATCGTAATATTACAGTAAAAAAAATAAACTACTAAATATTATCAAACTAAAGATAAAAAATAACTTAAATATTATCATATACAATTAGTATATAAATAAACTACTAAATATTACAATAAAAAAATAAACTACTAAATATTATCAAATTAAAGATTAAAAATCACTTAAATAAAAATAATTATTAAAATCATTAAAATTTAAGATAAATAAGAATACTTATTAATATTAAGTAGAAATTAAAATTTAAACTTACCTTATGTGAAGACTGCTTGGAGTATTTTCGCTCCTCTTGTGTGAAGACTGCTCGTTGATTTTCAGAGGTTTGTGAAGCGATTTTCGCTGTTGTGTGAAGACTGCTCGGAGGGGAGGGGAGGAATTTATAGAATTCGGACACGCCACCAGCCAATGAGGTTCAGAGATAAAATGGGACGCGCCGTGGGGCCCACGAGGGTTGGGGACAAAATGGGACGCGCCGTGGGGCCCACGGCGTGTCCCCACAAGCCATGCTCTAACATGCTCTAACTGTGCGAATGAGGACAAGACCGGACGCGCCGTGGGCCCCACGGCGCGTCCCTTGAGAATGCGCCGGCGGGCCCACGGCGCGTCTGTGGGACCCGCCTCTGACGCATGCGTTTTTTTTTTTAAATTTTGAATTTTTTTTAGACTACATTATTTAGGTAAAATTGTTTCTGACTACATTATTTAGGAAAATAACTTTGCAAAGTATATTAATTTGGTGAAAGTGAGTTCCTACTTCTATGGGAAGGGAACCCTTCAAATTGTTGTGAGACATGCCCATGTAGATTGCTAAGGATGGGATGCTCATGACATGTTTGGGAATTGGTCCACTAAGATTGTTCTGATTAAGATTCAAGTATATCAAACTTTGGCATTTCCCAAGAGTGGGAGGAATACCACCCGACAAAGAATTATTATTCATGTAGAGTTGGATCAGCTTCGTTATATTTCCTAAAGATGATGGAATATTACCTGTGAATTTGTTTCCACCGATATCCAGCATCTTTAGTTGTTGAAGTTTTCCAATTTCTTGGGGGATGTTGCCCGTAAATTTGTTGTTTCCTATAAACATCGTCTCCAAATTGACCAAATTCCCTATCCCAGCAGGGATGTTTCCATATAACTTATTATCATTCATGGTCAAGAACGAAAGATTGCTAAAGTTAGTGATGGAAGTGGGAAAAGATCCTCCAAAATTGTTGATTTCTATGTACATAACCTGCAAACCAGTCATGTTGCTCACAGTGTTCAAGAAGTCCAAATCACCATCATGTCCTGTACCAAGATTATTGGCAGAAAGACCCAGCCACGAAAACTTATGCAACTTCTCCAGAGAAGGCAACTTTCCACTAATCCCATTATCTATAATGTCAAAGTATTCCAAGTTTGAAGCATTGGACAATGAAGCCGGAATAGTTCCAGTAAAATGGTTGTGACCAATATTGTACAGTGTCATGCTAGGGAAAGTATTGCCCAAGTCGGAGGGTATTGTCCCGTGAAGCTTGTTTTCTATTACAGAAAACAAATTCAATGAAGACAGATTGTTTATTGAATGAGGTACGGTACCTGACAACATGTTTGTACCCATTGACAAAAAAAATAGTTTCTTGAGCTGTCCGAGGCTGTCAGGAATGGTTCCTCCGAGATTGTTGACGGTTGTTGAGAGTATCTCCAGGTCCGAGAAATTTCCGAAAAATGGAGGAATTCGACCAGTTAGATTATTTTTTTGAATAATCATCCAACGCAGCTTTGTCAATATACTGAACTCCAACGGAACCTGTCCAACCAACCTGTTGAAACCAAGATTGAGGCGAAGTAGATTTGAACAGCCAGATATGTTAGCAGGAATTTCGCCAGTGAGGAAGTTTTTATTTAGGCCAAGTATTTGCAACCTGCGGAGATTGCCAACTTGANGGCCAAGTATTTGCAACCTGCGGAGATTGCCAACTTGAGGAGGAATTTCGCCGCTGAAGCTATTGTTTTCCAGGTTTAGTGTTAGCAAAAAGGTGAGGTTGCCTAAGTGTGGAGATATTGAACCCTGCAGGCGCTGTGAGCTCAGGCTGACGATGGTGACTCTTTGGTGGCGTTTTCCACATGTGATGCCCTGCCATTGGCAAAAATGGAGTGATGAATTCCATGAGCTTAGGATGCCAAGAGGGTCATTGGTTATCTTTGCCTTGAATTCGAGTAGGGCTGCTTTGTCAGTGTCGTTGTTCCTTCCGTGGATGCTGCAGAAGCAGAAAAGCAGAACAATTGCAGAGAAGTGAAACCTGAAATTCTGACATAAAACATGCATGGCCATTTGTGGATTCAGGAGAGGTAGGAGGGCATAGGGTGTGGACTTGATTCATGTTTTCCGGTGAAGTTAAATAACAAAGGTGAATTGCTTCATAGTACTATTGACTTGCTTCCAGTTCCAGGGGCAGAGGGTGACAAGTCAAAATATTTTAATAATTTTAAACATAATTTTAAAGGCTTTTAAAAATAAATACCAAGACCAAACACTGCTACTTGTGCTGACGAATTGACCAATTAAAGTGAGGGAGGTTACTCTATTCAATTTGGAGTGACCCAAGGGTGACTCCACATTGAATGGATCGACTGGTGGGTAGTTGGAAAGTATCCTGGTTTACCAAGACAAATTCAAATTGTTATTAAATACTAGATTTATTTTTTTAGAATTCTCTGATATTATATGTGTCTATTATATTATATTGACATGATAAATATATGTAATTTTTATATTTTATTTAATATAAAATTTATTTATTTTATTTTCTTAAATAAACTTAAAAATAGTTAATTTGTATACATGTCATTCACACATTAATTATTTTTATGTAATATATCTTACAACAAAATATTTAAGAAAAATCCTTATTTTCTTACGTAATAAATAAGTTTCAAAATGGAATAGGCCATGAAATTGAATTTTGTGATCACGTGTTATCCAATTTTCAAAGACAAAAATAATATGTGTGCTAATCATTTGATGTCATTAAAACATAACTTAAACACTTTAAACTCTAGTTTGGATGAATTAGGATTTAGGAGTAAAAATTTAAGGGGAAGTAAAAGTTTCTCATCCAATAATCATATAAAACTACAATTAGGCATTGATCAAGAAGAACAATTGTATATATATTGCGACAAAAGTGAAATAGGATGAAAGTTTGGAATCTGCATTTTTTTTTGGTTTGAATTCCCTTATAATAATTCTCTCAATCATAATTAAATGCTGAATTATTTATCATAATTATCATAATGTAGTTTCTTTTCATTTCATTCTAATTTTTTTAAATTATTGAATAAATTAGGAGCTCATTTGTAACAAATATAATTATAGATATATAATTTAGTTTATTATTTTTAAGTGTTTGATGTTGGAAAAAATAATAATTTAATTTTAAATATGAGAACTTTTAATTTGATTTCGTCTATATTATATGAAATGACCAAAATATATTATAATTTTGTTAATATGTATGGCTATCCTTTGATGTTCTTTAGATATATGTGATTATTTTTAGTATTATATAGTTATTATGTTTAAAGATAAATAAAATAATAACATAACAGTAAGAAGTATTTTGATAATTTTATATAATATATAAAACACCAAATTAAAAGTCCCTATTATTTAAAAAGAAATTGCATTTTCCTCTAATATCAATCACCTAAGAATATATAAATTAATTTTTATATATGATATAATATAAAGTTAATTTGATTCACTTCATTTTAATTGAATTCATAATTAATTAACTTTAAAATTTTTGGGGAGTTTTAAAAGTAAATACCAAACTATCAAAGTGACCAAACACTGCAAGGCCAGCCTGCAAGGAGTGAGGGAGGAAATTGGGTTACACTATTCAATTTGGTGCGAAGTTAAAGAACAAGGTGAAGGTGAATTGCTTCACAGTTGTCTGGTGGCGTGGAAATACTTATCCACATGTCAAGTGTCTAATAGTGCTAGTTTCGTGTGTGACTTGGTCAATGAATCTTAAACAGTCCAAATTTTGCCAAGTCACTAATATGAAACAATGTGGGGTTACACTTAAGTATTTTTCTGTATTGTCATCTTCATTGATGTAGCTCATAAGGATGACAAATGATACTTCTACACATAAGTTAAAAAGTATAGGACGTGCTCAATAATTAATCTGCACCAAAAAATTTCATTAAAGTTTTGATAAGTCAAGTAAAACTTAAATATATCAATTAAAAAAAGGTAAAACTCAATTATTTAATGAAGGTATTAAAAAAAGTAATGTGAATGTAGTATTGCTCAATAAGAGTGAGGAGAAAATTAGTGTAATTAAGGTATATATGTTGTTAGCATTTAGTAATGGAAAGCGTGTTTTCAATCCCACTTGGCCTCTCCTGCAACTTTATTACATGTTCACATAGTCAAAAGCTGGTGTCCAAAGCAGTTTTTGCCAAATTCTCTTAAATGGCATTGAGATTTTTCTTTTCTTTGCCCCAATAAATTAAACAGTGTTGACATAGAAGCCATGTTTGGATATATTACTGGCTGATATACAACTAGGCAAAACTGTAGAACAGATAAGGGTTATTTAATTTGATTAGTCATGCAAATTTAAAACAATACCTCGTAGAACAAGTCTAATTGAGTAATGAAAACCTTTGATTCTTTGTTAAAATTTGACGATGCCCGAGTTGATGAGGTCGGTCCAAGTCGAGGTCGGTCCGAGTCGAGGTCGGTATGTCTCTGAGATTGGTTGTTCAGTGGTTACCTGAAAAGCGGTCCGGTGTTTTATGTCCGGGCTCTGAAGGTCAAGTCAGTATAGTTTGAGCTTAACAGTGTAATATTTCAGTGTTAAGCCTGTATGAGGCATCGTACTTGGGGTCAGAAAAGGAAGATGTATTAGCGGAAGCCATGGAGTTCACAAGGACGCACCTGGTTGAATCAATTCCACATCTGACGATGCCCGAGTTGATGAGGTCGGTCCAAGTCGAGGTCGGTATGTCTCTCAGATTGATTGTTCAGTGGTTACCTGAAACGCGGTCTGGTGTTTTATGTCCGGGCTCCGAAGATCAAGTCAGTATATTTTGAGCTTAAGAGTGCAATATTTCAAAAAGCCAACCCCTGACCTTTGAGTGTCAGGGGCTATTTATAGGAAAACAAACCTGAGCATTATGCTTCACCCATGATGGGTTATTTGGATCGCCCATAGCAAATAACGGGTGACCCAAAGTTTTATCTGCTTTATTGGGCTGATGCTTCTTCTGGGCCTGACATGCTTTATTGGGCCGATGCTTCTTCTGGGCCTGGCATGTTTCATTGGGCCCTGGACAGGTCCACCACACTTGCCCCTCAAGAGCTCGGAGAGCTATTTGATCTCCGAGTTGTAGGTCGGTATAAAAAAGACTTCTTGCCGTTGTCTTTTCGTCTCCTGGCTTGCAACGCGTACATTTATTATTGGCGTTTCCAATACGGGGGTAATGATGGCCGCTGGCAATTGCGTGCCTCGAGGCGGGAAGTCTGTTGCAGATATGACGTTTGCACTTCCCGAGTTTGATACGGTGTTCCCCTGACCGTTAGATCTTATGAGATATGGACGGATAGATAGCGATGTCTGTTAGTATAAGTAGTGAATCTTCTGATTTTGCCCAAGTTTTTGGAAAGAAGTTTTGAGATTTTGGCTAGGTCGGAGAGTATTAGAGTGAACTTCTAAAGACTCACGCTTCGCTAAGCTAAAGCTCGGTTTGCAAGAAGAGGTTTTTCTGTCCAATTTTTCCCTGCTTCAAATCCTCTCCTGGTGAGTTGTTTCTCTTTCAAAAAATGGGATCTTCGGGAAAAGATAATCCGGAAAGCTCTAGGGGGAATGGTGCTGGGGTTTCTTCTTCTCAGTTGTCTGTACCTTTTTTTGCTAGTTTTCCGATTAGGACAACCAGATCCTCTATTCGCCCTAGGGATATAGAAAACTTAAAAAATAATTTTCCAGAGATAGACTGGAACTGCCACCATTTTGATTTGGAGGCCTCCCCTAGGGAGTCGCCGGTTTGTGAGAACTGTCCTCACGATAATTTTTTCGTTTTCAACTTGGCGTATATGGATAGGGCTAGAGCCGAGCTTCCTTTGACTGAGTTTGAAATGGAGTTTTTCCGGAAAATAGATGCTGCTCCCTCACAACTTCACTCTAACGGGTGGGGGTTTCTTCGCGCCTTCCAGAATATGTGTGTGCTGCTAACAGTAGACCCCCGAGTCGATGTATTTTTTCATTTTTTTGCTTTAAAAGACGTAAAAGATTCCGACCAGGAATTTATTTACGTGGCTAGCCGACCTCGACTATGCTTAATGAAGCTTTTTGAGGAATCGGCTAAGGGGTGGAAGGATCAATTCTTCCGCGTGACAATTCCGTCCTGGGATGGGGTGTCTCGGCCGGACAAGGCTTTTTTCTTGGATGAGTACGGGAAACCCCGGTTTCCTTTGAGGTGGGTCCGATATGTAAATAAAGGACGAGCACGCTCTATGGATGAGTACGATCCAGAAGCTCGTCGGATAATAAGAATTATTTTCGGGCTAACGTACAACAAATCCAGCCAAGTCAAGCTGAAAGCTAAAGATTTAATTGGTCGGTATATAGTTGACTGTGTTACCTTTATCATGAATTGTTTTAATGTAGCTAACCGAATCTTCCTTTATGTTTGCAGACGAAAGAATCAGCAAGGAAGAAATGGTGAGACTGTCCACATTGGCTAAGTTCAGCGGGGTCGTTCCTAGGGGCGGTCCGGTCATCCGAGACGTGGAGGAAATCCCGGCGCCTGGGCCTCAACCTGGGAGAGCCATTGCAGCTGAGCCGGTGACTGTGGTCCCGGCGGACCGGGCTCGGGGGAAGCGTCCAATGGAGGAGGACCCGGCTGCTGATCTTAGGAGGAGGGACCGGGGAGAGCGTGGATCGAAGAAACACAAGTCCTCCCACCAGGAGACCGCCCGAGCTGGTTCCTCTTCTAACCGGGCCCGACAAGAAATACCGAGCCGGTCTCGACAGGACGCCCCCACTGAGGTCAGACCTCTGGATTTGTTTGCCACCACTCTAACCGGTGATGATAACCACGCCAGCCACTCACTGTGGAATACCCTGTTTCCTGTTCAGGATAGGGTAGATTCTATTATACCGGCGTCCGACGAGGAGAGAGTTGGCCAATCGTCGGTGGACCAGTTGCTGAAGTACCTCCTCGCTAATGCTACCCGAGATCTTGCTGCCATACGAGGGGTACAAAAGAGACTAGGAGATCTTACCGCCCTTCAGAAGCTACAAGATGAGGAAGAATTGCTCCGGGTTGAAAAAGATTCGGCCCTGGAGGCACTGAAGAAGGCAGAAGATGAGAACCGGCTTCTAAGGGAGGAGAAAGAAAATTTAGAAATTCAACAACTGGCTCCTGCCTTGGAAGCCCGGGACAAGGTCGAGGCAGAGAATAGGCAACTCCGCCTCGATATTAAAGAGCTGGAAGAGCGCCATGAGGCGGGCACCCGAGAGATAGAACGGACTATATCTCTCGCCAAAGAGGTGCAGAAGAGAGAGCTCGGGCTGCGGGACAAAATGACTCGCCGAATCACCCGGACTCGCCAATCGAAACTGAGACAGAGAGACCGTGCCGAGCTTCAAATTGGGCAAAACTACGCTACCGCCTTTAAGGAGGGTTTTGACCATGCTGTTGCTCAAGCGAGGCTACAGTTCTCCGATCTTAACAGGGACCAGATGGATTACTTTAAGAAAATAAAAGATGGTCAGCTGGTTGACGAGAGCGAGGGTGAGGAGGTCGAGGGAGAAGATGCAGCTCTTCAGCTCGAGGTCTCCTTAGAAGATTATGATACCCCCTCCGAGGGCGAAGATGAGATTCTATCTAGGACGGAGGGGGGTGACATGTAGCTTTATATTATTTTTTGTCATAATCTTGTAACTTCCTTTTTGAACATAATGAAAGAACTGGTTCCGACTTTATAACTATTTGTACAAGTCTGTTTTTTGATGATTTCGATTTTACTCGTACATTACTGCGATGGGTTTCTTTCAGTAATTTTCACAAAGGTAAGAAATCGGTTCAACTGGAATTTCAAAAGGAGATTTGTATGATCGGATAATAATAATAAAAAGGTGAGAACCCTATCGGTTGAATACTCCACGGTATTCGGATGAGGTGAATTTTTTCAAATCGTAGTTTGAACTCGCTATAAGCGGTAAGTTTTTAAATTGATTTGAACTTGAAGTTATAGAACGCAATTTTTTGGTCGGTTCACATTCGTGGTGGAAGTTACGAACGTTTTAGATCGGTTGTACTTCGGTTGAAGGTTACCAACATTTTAGATCGGTTTGTACTCGCGTTGGAGGTTACAAACAATCTAGGTCGATTTGTACTCGCGTTGGAGGTTACAAACAATTTAGATCGGTTTGTACTCNGACCAGGAATTTATTTACGTGGCTAGCCGACCTCGACTATGCTTAATGAAGCTTTTTGAGGAATCGGCTAAGGGGTGGAAGGATCAATTCTTCCGCGTGACAATTCCGTCCTGGGATGGGGTACCTCGGCCGGACAAGGCTTTTTTCTTGGATGAGTACGGGAAGCCCCGGTTTCCTTTGAGGTGGGTCCGATATGTAAATAAAGGACGAGCACGCTCTATGGATGAGTACGATCCAGAAGCTCGTCGGATAATAAGAATTATTTCCGGGCTAACGTACAACAAATCCAGCCAAGTCAAGCTGAAAGCTAAAGATTTAATTGGTCGGTATATAGTTGACTGTGTTACCTTTATCATGAATTGTTTTAATGTAGCTAACCGAATCTTCCTTTGTGTTTGCAGACGAAAGAATCAGCAGGGAAGAAATGGTGAGGCTGTCCACATTGGCTAAGTTCAGCGGGGTCGTTCCTAGAGGCGGTCCGGTCATCCGAGACGTGGAGGAAATCCCGGCGCCTGGGCCTCAACCTGGGAGAGCCATTGCAGCTGAGCCGGTGACTGTGGTCCCGGCGGACCGGGCTCGGGGGAAGCGTCCAATGGAGGAGGACCCGGCTGCTGATCTTAGGAGGAGGGACCGGGGAGAGCGTCGGTCGAAGAAACACAAGTCCTCCCACCAGGAGACCGCCCGAGCTGGTTCCTCTTCTAACCGAGCCCGACAAGAAATACCGAGCCGGTCTCGACAGGACGCCCCCACTGAGGTCAGACCTCTGGATTTGTTTGCCACCACTCTAACCGGTGATGATAACCACGCCAGCCACTCACTGTGGAATACCCTGTTTCCTGTTCAGGATAGGGTAGATTCTATTATACCGGCGTCCGACGAGGAGAGAGTTGGCCAATCGTCGGTGGACCAGTTGCTGAAGTACCTCCTCGCTAATGCTACCCGAGACCTTGCTGCCATACGAGGGGTACAGAAGAGGCTAGGAGATCTTACCGCCCTTCAAAAGCTACAAGATGAGGAAGAATTGCTCCGGGTTGAAAAAGATTCGGCCCTGGAGGCACTGAAGAAGGCGGAAGATGAGAACCGGCTTCTAAGGGAGGAGAAAGAAAATTTAGAAATTCAACAACTGGCTCCTGCCTTGGAAGCCCGGGACAAGGTCGAGGCGGAGAATAGGCAACTCCGCCTTGATATTAAAGAGCTGGAAGAGCGCCATGAGGCGGGCACCCGAGAGATAGAACGGACTCTATCTCTCGCCAAAGAGGTGCAGAAGAGAGAGGTCGGGCTGCGGGACAAAATGACTCGCCGAATCACCCGGACTCGCCAATCGAAACTGAGACAGAGAGACCGTGCCGAGCTTCAAATTGGGCAAAACTACGCTACCGCCTTTAAGGAGGGTTTTGACCATGTTGTTGCTCAAGCAAGGCTACAGTTCTCCGATCTTAACAGGGACCAGATGGATTACTTTAAGAAAATAAAAGATGGTCAGCTGGTTGACGAGAGCGAGGGTGAGGAGGTCGAGGGAGAAGATGCAGCTCTTCAGCTCGAGGTCTCTTTAGAAGATTATGATACCCCCTCCGAGGGCGAAGATGAGATTCTATCTAGGACGGAGGGGGGTGACATGTAGCTTTATATTAGTTTTTGTCATAATCTTGTAACTTCCTTTTTGAACATAATGAAAGAACAGGTTCCGACTTTATAACTATTTGTACAAGTCTGTTTTTTGATGATTTCGATTTTACTCGTACATTACTGCGATGGGTTTCTTTCAGTAATTTTCACAAAGGTAAGAAATCGGTTCAACTGGAATTTCAAAAGGAGATTTGTATGATCGGAAAATAATAATAATAAAAAGGTGAGAACCCTATCGGTTGAATGCTCCACGGTATTCGGATGAGGTGAATTTTTTCAGATCGTAGTTTGAACTCGCTATAAGCGGCAAGTTTTTAAATTGGTTTGAGCTTGTAGAAGTTATAGAACGCAATTTTTTGGTCGGTTCACATTCGTGGTGGAAGTTACCAACGTTTTAGATCAGTTGTACTTCGGTTGAAGGTTACAAACAATCTAGGTTGATTTGTACTCACGTTGGAGGTTACAAACAGTTTAGATCGGTTTGTACTCGCGTTGGAGGTTACAAACAACTTAGATCGGTTTGTACTCGCGTTGGAGGTTACAAACAATTTAGGTCGGTTTGTACTCGCGTTGGAGGTTACAAACAATTTAGATTGGTTTGTACTCGCGTTGGAGGTTACAAACAATTTAGATCGGTTTGTACTCGCGTTGGAGGTTACAAACAATTTAGATCGGTTTGTACTCGCGTTGGAGGTTACAAACAACTTAGATCGGTTTGTACTCGCGTTGGAGGTTACAAACAACTTAGGTCGGTTTGTTCAAAACAATAAACGTCATGTTTCATATATACGGAGATTGCTTACATTCCAAGTTCGGGGAATCGGCACTCCTTCCATTGTCAAGAGTTTATATGCTCCCTTTCCAAGGGACTCGTGCACTCTGTATGGGCCTTCCCAGTTGGGGGCCAGCTTGCCTTCTGTGAGGTGCTTTCTGGTGATGGCAGCCTTTCGGAGGACAAGTTCGCCTGGTTTGAAATCCCTAGGTCGGACTTTCGCATTGTAATACTTGGTGATTCTTTCTTTATATGCCAACATCCTGAGTTTCGCCTTTTCTCTTTCTTCGTCGAGTAGCTCCAGGTTTGTACACATCGCCTCTCGGTTCTGGTCTTCGTTGAAGTGTTCTCTCCTGAAGCTCGGTTCTCCGACTTCAACGGGTATCATTGCTTCAGCCCCATATGTGAGTTTATAAGGTGATTCTTTAGTTGAGGTCTGAGGTGTTGTCCGATAAGACCATAATACCCATGGGAGCTCTTCCGTCCAGTTGCCTTTGGTGCGATCCAATCTCTTTTTCAGCCCATCCAGAATTATCCGATTTGCTGCTTCAACCTGTCCATTAGCTTGAGGATGTTCTACCGAAGTGAAATTTAGCCGTATTTTCAAGTCGGTGCAGAAAGACCGGAATCCTTGATCAGTGAACTGGGTTCCGTTGTCCGTTGTGATTGTATGCGGAATTCCGAATCTGCAAATAATAAAGGTTTGGAGGAATTTTTTAGCATTCTTGGCTGTGATTTTGGCCAAAGGTTCTGCCTCAATCCATTTAGAAAAATAGTCTATTGCGACAATTAAGTATTTCTTTTGTCCTGCCGCTATGGGGAAAGGGCCTAAGAGGTCGAGGCCCCATCGGCAGAATGGCCAAGGTTCCACCGTGGTGGAAAGGTCGGAGGACGGGACCTGGTAGATATGTGCGAACTTTTGGCATTTGTCACATTTTTTGACAAGATTTGCAGAATCAGCTCGCAACGTTGGCCAGTAGTAGCCTGATCGAAGGGTTTTGGTTACCAAGGAACGTGCTCCTATGTGATGACCACATATGCCCAGGTGGATTTCCTGTAAGACGTAGAGGGAGTGCTCTGGGGCTAGACATTTCAAGAGTGGGGTATAGTATCCACGTTTATAGAGGACGCCGTTTTCTAAGCAATAGTTGCATGCGATTCTTCGCAATTTCCGAGCATCGATTTTCTTCTGAGGTAGAGTCCCTGTTTTGAGGTAATGGATGATAGGGGTCATCCAGTTGGTCGGTTCTTTATCTAGAACGCTTATTTCATCATGCACGATGCTTGGGTGAAGGAGGGTTTCTTGTATGACCGTTTGGTTGTGTCCGGGTTTTTTGCTACTGGCAAGTTTGGACAGTATGTCAGCTCGTGCGTTTTCTGCTCGTGGAATGTGATGTATTTCCGCTGTTTTGAAGCTATCCATGCAGGTTTGCACTTTTTCTAGATATCTAACCATTTGGGGGTCTTTAGCTTGGTATTCCCCCTTTATTTGACTAACGACCAACTGTGAGTCGGTTTGGATCTTGAGAGTTTGGGCGCCTAACTCTTGAGCTAGACGTAGACCGGCTATGAGCGCCTCATACTCTGCTTGATTGTTAGAAACCGGGAAATCGAAATGCAGAGACTGCTCGATCAGTATTCCTTCTGGTCCTTCGACCACTATTCCTGCCCTTCCACCTTTGGAATTGGAAGATCCGTCAACCGAGAGTATCCATGCGGGTTGATTTTCCGGGTCGGAGGAGGTGTTTTTAGGTCGGGTGAGTTCAACGATGAAGTCGGCAAGGGCTTGAGCTTTTTAACCATTTGGGGGTCTTTGGCTTGGTATTCCCCCTTTATTTGACTAACGACCAACTGTGAGTCGGTTTGGATCTTTAGAGTTTGGGCGCCTAACTCTTGAGCTAGATGTAGACCGGCTATGAGCGCCTCATACTCTGCTTGATTGTTAGAAACTGGGAAATCGAAATGCAGAGACTGCTCGATCAGTATTCCTTCTGGTCCTTCGACCACTATTCCTGCCCCTCCACCTTTGGAATTGGAAGATCCGTCGACCGAGAGTATCCATGCAGGTTGATTTTCCGGGTCGGGGGAGGTGTTTTTAGGTCGGGTGAGTTCAACGATGAAGTCGGCAAGGGCTTGAGCTTTGATCGCTCCCCTTCGCTCATAGTTGATTGTGTGCTCAGAAAGTTCCACAGACCATCCCAGCATACGACCTGCTAGGTCGGGTTTCTAGAGTATTTGCCGGATCGGTTGATCGGTACGGACAGTTATGATGTGGTTCTGAAAGTATGGTCGCAAACGTCGTGCGGAGAGGAGGAGAGCATAAGCAAGTTTCTCAATCTTTCGATATTTAAGCTCGGAGGCTTGTAAGGCATGACTCGTGTAGTATATGGGGTACTGTGAGTTGGCTTCTTCTCGGACTAGGGCCGAGCTCACTGCCTGATGACTGCTGGCTAAGTATAGAAACAATGCTTCCCCTGCCTTTGGCTTAGAAAGAATGGGCGGGCAGCTTAAATATTCTTTCAATTGGCTAAAAGCCTGTTGGCATTCTTCTGTCCATTGGAAATGTTTGATGTTTTTGAGTGCTTTGAAGAAAGGGAGCGCTTTGTCAGCCGACCTTGACATAAATCTGGACAGGGCGGCAATTCTTCCTGCGAGTCTTTGGACTTCGCGAATTGTTTTTGGTGGTTCCATGGTTATGATGGCTTGACACTTATCGGGGTTCGCTTCGATGCCCCGATGCGTGAGCATGAAACCCAAGAATTTCCCGGCTTCGACTCCGAAAGCGCATTTAGATGGATTTAACCGCATGTTGTGGCGTCGGAGCTCGTGAAATGCTTCCTCTAAATGTGCAATGTGTTCGTCATCTGTATTGGATTTGACGAGCATATCGTCAACATAGACTTCTACATTTTTGCCGATTTGGTTTTTTAGGACCTTATCTATCAACCTCTGATAAGTTGCCCCCGCGTTTTTAAGACCGAATGGCATTACCGTATAGCAGTATATGGCCTTCTCGGTAATAAACGCTGTCTTATCCTGATCGTCGGGATGCATTTTGATTTGATTGTAACCGGAGTAGGCGTCCATAAAACTTAAGAATTTGTATCCTGAAGCCTCGTCAACAAGTTTGTCAATGCTAGGGAGCGGATATGGATCTTTGGGGCAGGCTTTGTTGAGGTCGGAGAAATCCACACACATTCGCCATTTTCCGTTTGGTTTTCTGACCATGACGACGTTAGAAAGCCAGGTCGCATAAGGTATTTCCCTAATAAAACCGGCATCGAGCAATTTTGCACTTCTTCTTGAATTGCTTTTTGCTTCTCGGGGCCGACTACTCGCTTTTTCTGGGAAACAGGTTTTGCATTTGGGTTTATAGCAAGTTTATGGCAGATAAAACTAGGATCAATACCTGGTATGTCCGAGGCCGTCCAAGCGAACAGATCGGCGTTGGCCGCTAGGAGGTCGGTAAGTCTCTTGACTTTTCCGGGGGGCATGGAGGATCCTATCTGAATCGTTTGATCTTCGTTTGATCCGACCTGGAAAGATTTTAAATCCCCTTGAGGTTCTGGGCGCGATGCAGCTGTTGGTTCTCTATTATCGAGCTCTTGAATGGGGACTTGACCGCTTGCTTTACTTTGGTTCGCTACCTGGCTGGCCGGAGGTGGAGAGTAGTCTATAGCGAGACTGATATTGTAGCACGTTCGGCCTAAAAGCTGGTCTCCCCGTGTTTGACCTACCTTGCTCGAGTGGGTCGGGAATTTTAGCAAGAGGTGCCTGGTGGAAACGATGGCCTCCAAGGAGTTAAGAGAAGGTCGGCCAAGGATTAAATTATACGCAGACGGGCAGTCTACCACCAGGAATCTGACCGTTGCGCTGGCGAGGTCGGGGTATTCCCCCATGGTGACTCGCAAGGTAATAGTTCCTTTGACTTCAACCTGGGTTCCTGAGAATCCGATGAGGGTTCCAGGGTAGTATTCTAGGTCGGATTTTGGTATACCGAGCTTCTGAAACGTTCGGTAAAAAAGGACGTCAGCCGAACTTCCCTGGTCGATCAGCACTTTGTGAATTTCATAGTTCGCCACATAGCAAGTTATGACTACGGGGTCATCGTGATCTCGATCGATGCCCGCGTAGTCGTTATCTGAGAAGGATATAACTGTGATATCCTTATTTCCCCTAGATAAACTAGTGTGAAGAATTTCTCTTTTGCTTCTAGCTGCGGCCCGCTCATGCCTTTTTCTGGAAGATTTTGATATCCCGCCTCCTGCAAATCCTCCTGCAATGGTATTTATTGTTCCGGCCGCGTTGCGCCTTGGATCCTCAGTGGGAGGGGGTTGCCGACGGGAGGGGGATCGGCTTCTCTGCCTTCACGGCCTCAGAGTCGAATTCCTCTGAGGGGACCTTGACGGGTATTGGCTATCCCTGCTCCGCTGCTTTGAGGTGGAGGTTGAGTTCTCAGCCCGGAATTTCTGTAAATAACCTCTGCGGAGCAGGTCTTCGATGAGGTTACGAAGATGCTGACAATCGTTGGTATCATGACCCCGACCTTGGTGGAAAGCACAATATTTTTCTTTGTCTGCTCCTACGTCGCCCTTTGGTTGCGGGAGTTGGGCTAATTTAGTCTGACAGATTTCCTCGAGTATCCGAGCCTTCGATTGATTCAGGGGGGTAAACGACTCAAATCGGGGACGGACAGGGGATTTGTCTTTCCGACCTGTCTTGCGGTCGTCCGAAGGCTTTTTGTCTTTCTTGTTTTTGTCCGACTCCCCCAATACTTCTTCTAAGTTTATGTGTTTGGAGGTTATAGTCAGAAGCTGCGACAAGTTCTCCGGAGGGTCAAGGGTCAATTGCTCGTGTAAGCGACCAGGTCGGAGTCCGGCCTGAATGGCATGCATTGCCACCGAATCGGTTAGGTCCCGAACTTGCAGAGAGAGCTTGGTGTAACGATTCATGTAGTCTTTCAAGGATTCCAGTTCCCCCTGCTTGAGGGTAGCCAGAATGGCAGAGGAGCGCTGATGGGTTATACTAGTAGAAAAACGGGCTATTAAGAGTTCGGACATTTGACTGAAGTTGGAGATGCTATTCGAAGGAAGATTCGAGAACCATTGGAGGGCCGCCCGACGCAAGGTAGTGGGGAAAGCCCGGCACATGACTTCATCGGTCGATCCGCTGAGGAGCATGATAGAGTTAAAGTTTTCTAAATGCTCTCTAGGATCGGAGGAGCCGTCGAAAGGCTCGAGCTGGGGTAATCGGAAACCCATCGGTACTGGATAGTTTATGATAGGCGGGGTAAATGGATGTCGACCTACTTTTCTCTGTCTTTCCGGACTAGCCTGAGAGGGCCCGGGGGAGCCATCTTGGCCGGGGAAACTGTCTCTTCGCGGATGAAAAGAGGTTTCAGGATCGGTCCGGAAGGTTGCTGGCCTACTAACAAAATTTGAGCCACTGCCTACTGTCTCGGCAGAAGGTCGGTACAGAGGAGTATTGTCGGTGCATTCGTTTTTCGAGGAGTCTTGCTTTCTTCTGAAGTCAACTATTTCGGCTTTATCTTCCGCCCGTTCCCGTTTGAGGTTTTGGATTTCTTGCAGAAGGCACTGCAAAGTGTCGCCTACTTGTTCGGGGCGGAGCTCTCCGAGTGGGGTTTCACAAATTGTCTCCAAGTTGCCCAAAGGCTGATTGCCTCTGGGGGGAGTGGTTTGACGCTCCCGGACAGGAGTGATTGGAATGCCGGGGGTAGGTGGGGCATTGGTGCCCATGATGTCGGACTCAGGATCAGCCAATGAGATTTGTAGGTGTTGGAAAAACTGCGTTTCCCACAGACGGCGCCAAATGACGATGCCCGAGTTGATGAGGTCGGTCCAAGTCGAGGTCGATATGCCTCCGAGATTGATTGTTCAGTGGTTACCTGAAACGCGGTCCGGTGTTTTATGTCCGGGCTCCGAAGGTCAAGTCAGTATAGTTTGAGCTTAACAGTGTAATATTTCAGAAAGCCAACCCTTAACCTTTGAGTGTCAGGGGCTATTTATAGGAAAACAAACCTGAGTATTATGCTTCACCCATGATGGGTTATTGGATCGCCCATAGCAAATAACGGGTGACCCAAAGTTTTATCTGCTTTATTGGGCCGATGCTTCTTCTGGGCCTGGCATGCTTTATTGGGCCGATGCTTCTTCTGGGCCTGGCATGCTTTATTGGGCCCTGGAACAGGTCCACCACATTGTTTTTCAATGATGAAAACATACTTAGTCTTCTTTATGATGGCCCTGATATTTCAAGTGTATACTGGCCAAATCCTTGGTCTCTGAGCTGGGTAAATGGAAGGTCCACATATAATATCAGCAGGGTTGCAGTTCTCAATATCTTGGGCAATTTCAGTTCATCGGATGATTGCCATTTCATGACATCTGATTATGGCAGCGTGCTTCAAAGAAGATTGACACTTGATTATGATGGCAATCTTCGAGTGTACAGCCGAAAACATGAGGATGACAAATGGTATGTTTCATGGCAAGCCAAATCTCATTCCTGCAGAATTGATGGTATTTGTGGAGCAAACAGCATATGCAGTTACGATCCTATACATGGAAGGAAATGCTCTTGCCTTCCCGGATATAGGGTGAAGAATCATACTGATTGGTCTTATGGCTGTGAACCCATGTTTCATCTCTCTTGCAACCAAAATGAGTCCAAATTCATGTTGATTCAGGATGTAGAGTTCTATGGCTACGATTTTATGTACACAGATAATTCTACCTATGGTGAGTGTGAGAAAATATGTTTGGAGTCTTGTAATTGCAAAGGTTTCCAGCACACTTTTGACGAGAAAGAAGGCCATTTTAAATGCTTTCCTAAAACACTATTACTCAATGGCTATCGCTCACCAAGTTTTGAAGGAACAACTTATCTGAGATTTCTCAAAAGCAGCAACTTTTCAGGTGAACAATCTGTCACTGTTAAAGAATGTAGTCATGCCAATCATGTAACGATTGACAGAGTTTACCTCAAAAGGCATGAAAATAATTTTGTAAAGTTCTTCCTATGGTTTGTTAGCGCACTTGGAGCCTTTGAAATCATTTGCGTAATTTTGGTTTCATTTTTCTTAATTGGAACTCGGAAAAAGTTTAGTGCTAATGATCAAAGCTACCATCTTGCTCCAACTGGATTCAAGAAATTTACATATTCTGAGTTGAAAGAAGCAACAAGAGAGTTCAGTCAAGAAATTGGAAGCGGTGCTGGAGGGACTGTATACAAAGTTGTGTTGTCAGATCATCGCGTTGCAGCAATAAAGAGACTCAACGAAGCGAATCAAGGGGAAGGAGAATTCCTTGCTGAAGTAAGTATCATTGGAAGGCTTAACCACATGAACTTGATCGAAATGTGGGGATATTGTGCTGAAGGCAAACATAGGTTATTGGTATATGAGTACATGGAAAATGGTTCTTTGGCTGAAAATCTCTTCTCAAACACACTTGATTGGAGCAAGAGATATAACATTGGTTTGGGAATGGCAAGAGGGCTCGCATATCTACATGAAGAATGTTTGGAATGGATTTTGCATTGCGATATCAAGCCTCAAAACATACTTCTTGATTCCAATTACCAACCCAAAGTGGCTGATTTCGGCTTGTCTAAGCTATTAAACAGAAATAACCTCAACAACTCAAGTTTCTCGAGGATAAGAGGAACTAGAGGTTATATGGCACCTGAGTGGGTTTACAACTTACCAATCACCTCTAAAGTGGATGTTTATAGCTATGGAATTGTTGTCTTAGAAATGATAACTGGAAAGAGTCCAACATCAGGCACTCAAATTTTTGATGGAGTAGAGGAACATCAAGGGAGGCTAGTAACATGGGTGAGAGAGAAAAGGAGCAAAACATCTGAAACGGCATCTTGGGTGGAGCAAATAACTAACCCCATGATTGGACCAAATTACAATGTACGCAAGATGGAAATTTTGGCTCAAGTGGCTTTGGATTGTATAGAGGAAGTGCAAGATGCACGGCCAACCATGAGTCAAGTACTTGAGATGCTTCAAAGCCATGAAAATGATTGATTGATGGTTACATCTGGTCGTGCAGAATGTTCTCATTCTAGGTAGTTACTTCCCCAATATGGCCCATATTCTTGCAACATATATAGTATTGTATTGTGTTGCTATATAACCCATAGAACTGGTTTTGTATTGCATTGAATTTCGTGTGCAACTTTTATTCCTTTAGATAGTGCTGTAATATATTTGGATAAAACTAGGTCTGTATGGTTGCTTTAATAAATAAATCTCCCACTTGAATTTTAGTGAAATTAGTAATTGTTATTAGAGTTTGCTTAATAAGATAGACTTACTTTTCTCTTCATCAATCTTGACTTGCACAATGCGAAAAATGTAATCATACACATTGGTTCAACTATAAACAGTGATGTATTATTTCAAGTTCCCTTACTATAATGTGGCTCAGTATTGAACCTTGCTACTCATCTTTACTATATTGGAGCATGCATGATGCATGGTCTCCTCTCCCCCACCTCAGAAAACAAATTTTTTTTAAAAAAAAAAAAACACCACAAACTAGCCAAAGCTGTCTTCTTGACTTTTTCATCAAGCTGATGACTTTTTCAACAAAGACACTCTCTTAACCCCAGAGAGAGTGTCTTTGTCGCTGATGTTTGACTAATTGAGGAAGATAGAAATCTTGATATATTATCCCATTATATTTTAGCTAGTTCATCTTATTGTTATTGTTCAGTATTGAAGCTTCACAACCTTCAAACACTTCCAATTATAAAATGATGTTGCATATGGTCCATTATCATGACTATAATCTAGGGTTGATCCGCACGCTGAAAAAAAATTAGAATTTGTATTCTATTGGAGGAATTGGAATTTGGAAAGGAATTGTGCTTATATACCGAAAACTACATATGGTTTTAGAGCAGATCCAAAAGGAACTTCCTTAGCATATTGTACTAAAGATTAATAAGAATTAGATGCAGTTATGATGTTTTATGCTGTAGATGATAAGATAATCGACTTGAAGTAATTATCCTTGTCAACATGGTCCGCAATAGGCTCAATATAAAAAAGTCATAGATGGCAACGAAGGTTATTTTTAAACGAATGTATTTTTCTGCGCCAATGCGCGGGCCTGGCAGTATCTATAAAAAATAGAAATTCACATGTGGAATCACTATATGTAGAATCCTAAATTAATTTTTCAAACTATTGTTTAATTAAATCAAACTCATAAGCAATGAATGATCACTAATCTGGAATGATTATCACACTCCAAAACAGTGTAAAATTAGATAACAACATTAACGAATTAATATAGTTAGATATAGGCACTCAATATGTCGATGTAGTTGAAATACATATAGCATATTTACTCTTTTTTTTTGTTAATTTTATGTTCAATTAAATTAAGTNACCTAAATGACATATTTTGTCTTTGAAAAAGGAGATACTCCAATTTCAATTTCTTTCCTTAAACACTCTTTAATATCAATATTGTCAATCCAAAGCTTTATTACATATTAATCCTTAATATCAATATTGTGAATCCATCACTTTATTACATATCAATAATTTTAATCAATGTTTCAAAAGTCTTTTTATAGACGACATTTATTTGGTGCATGGATTATTTTAAGTTAGCAATTAATTGAGAAAGGAGATTACAACTCAGCTATCGTAATGCACGGAGTACTATAAGACAAAAAATAGTTTAGACCAGAAAAAAAAAATAAAGTAAATGTTAGGTAATGTAAAAAGATGTCTAACACAATTTTCATTGTTGAAGAGGCGGCTAGGGTTTGAGAGAGAAGCTCTCCATCCTCTCTAAAACTCACCTGCCTCTACAACTTTTCTCCAGCAAGTCTGGCTTCTCTACCACCCTTAGGGGCAGCTTTTTCCGGTAAGTTTGGCCATTTTCTTGTTTCTCCTCTTCTCCTTCTTGGAAGGTTTCGTCTCCTTCTCTTGTTCATTTTCTCCTCTTCTCCGCTTCTCTACAATTGTTTGTGGTGTTTAGGTGTTTTGATTTGTCCTTTCAATAAATTGTTTCAATTTGTCATTTGTGTTTTACACACTCTTTTTGTTCAAAGGCAAATTTAGTGTTCTAGGGGGTTAATCTGTTAGAATGAACCTCTATTTTGGATAGATCTTAAAATTTTTATGTCATATTTCATGTGTTATGTAAAGATAATACTTCAGATAAACTAAGCGTTTAACCTCGCTACAGCATTTTTTGTGCTTGTTTCCACCATTAAAGATGTTTTGTTGTTGATTGTCATCAGCCTCTGTTTTGCCAAGACCTGGAGCCATGTCTTTATTCGCCTTTTAGTATAGGGAGAAAAATGTAAAAGTTTACTTTGAGGTATTAACTTTTTAAATTTTAAGAAATATTGTATTGAGAATTTCATATGATGTTATTTATTATTTTTTAAGTGTCAGTTGGCTAAATGTAATGAAGCTACATTTCTAATAAAAANCATTTCTAAAAAAAAAAAAATCATTATTGAAGAGTCAAAGAAAAACAAAATCTTTGCATACATATGGAAGAATCACTTACAGTGATCATAAAAAATAGTAATTTAGATAGCAAGCCAAGAGCCCCACATTGGAAACATGACCAACATCGTTTAAATGTTCAATAGAAAAAGAAAACTGCAAAAACTGATGAAAGATATTACAACTTTAATTAAAACTTCAACAGCAATGATATAGCTTTGAAAATGGCATTGTCCATTCGTAGTTTCACACAATAGAATCGTCTCATCCCATCCGTATGTTTTCTAAAAATTTCTTTGTTGAGAAGTTAACTCCTATGACTTTTTCAGCTTCCATTGTCTTATCTTTTAATCTTTTTCCTACAATTCTTAATAATATTATCAGAAACTTATTTATTGCTTCGGGAAGAACAATCTCCTTACAAGAAGATTAAAAAATTCTCTTGTTCAAAGGAATCAATAAGATCAGTTATTTGAATAAATACTCTCAATTATTGTAAAATAAACACTGCAAATAAGAGAAGGACATCAAACACAATGGATAGACATATTGGAAAAACTCAACAAACCGTCTGAAAAAAATTTAAAAAAACACTTATTAGCAACTAAGAGCTTAACTTAAATAGTCCCCAATTTTGGAACTGTTCTTGGATAAGTGCATTCACTAAGTTAGGTATGCAAGTTTATTTTGAAACTTGCTTATTAAAATTTCACATAATCTCTCTATGTTTCTCTTGGTTCATATTTATGTTACTTATGCAGTGTATGTCATGTACTTGGAGAACCATAGGGAGGTGCTGATAAAATTTTATTAAACTAGTTACTTGTATAAACTTGTTTTAGTGTGAAGCCACTACAAGAAAATTGCTATTTTTTCACGAAAATTTCTCATGGACAAAAAATCTGCGAGAAAATTGAGTCATTTCTCATGAATTTTCTCAAGAAAAGTGACTTTACAATTTTCTCATGGATTTTCTCACAGACAGGTGGACCGTGAGAAAAATTCATGAGAAATGGCACCACACCTGTGACAATTAATGTGTTCACCATTCTCACACACAGAGTTAGTGAGAAAATGTGAAAGTTCTCACGGAATTTCTCATGGATTGTTAATGCCATGAGAGATTTCGTGAGAAAGTTCGTGAGAAATCGGTACGCACCATTTCACTTAAAATATGAAATTTTTCTCATGAAAAAATTCTGTGAGAAACTCTATTTATCTTCTTCCTCGCCCACTCCGGCCTCCATTTTCCTTTTTCTCTCTTTTCTCCCTCTCTTCTATTCTCCGCCATCCTCTCTCTCTCCCCGAAGCAAATCAACCCCATTCCAGCCTTCAGGGCTTAGGTTTTGTAGCGCAGGTCCCCTACTTCGACTCTATTGGTTCAAAATTTTAGTTTTCTGCTCATTGAGGTAGGTTCATATACTCATCTATTATCTTTGAAATTTTATGCATTTTCTGTAAGTTATTTGAGCCATTACCATGAATGTTATAGGATTTATATGTTTAATAGTGTAAGTTGCTTATTTTAGATACTGTAGGAGTAGTGTAGGTTGATAGGTAGTGAAATTGATAATAAATATATATGAATTGATAAGATTAGAAACTCAATTTTTTTATATGCTTGATGTTGAATTATTCTGAAATTTTTTCTGAATTTTTTGAATGGTGTAGAAATAATTTTGTATTTCTTTCAACTATTGTGTAAATTTTATCCTCAATTGCTATGTAATTATGTATGTTGGAATAAATTGTAATTTAGGGTTTTCCTTTTTTATGAATTGTGTGAAATTTTAAATTCCTGTAATGTTCAATTTTTACGAAAGACTGCCCAATTTTTGGTTAATTATTTAGGGATTTATGAAAGTTTTAGGGTTTAAGGATAGGGATTGGAATTTAGGGTTTGAGATTGGAGTTTTGGGTTTAAGTTTAGGGGTTTTTAATTGTAGGGTTTAAAGTTTAGGGGCTAGGGTTTTAGGCTTAATTAATGTTTTAGGGTTTAGGTTTGAATTTAAAAATTACTGCTTTTATTGTTCTAACATTTTCATTGTTTTATTTAAATTGTATGACAGATGTCAGACCAACCAAGACGGTCATCTCCCACAGCTAGGCTGCCGTCCAAGAGGGACAAAGGCAAGGCTGCTACTCGGCCTTCTCAGACTGAGTCGGCCTTGTCTATGTTCATGTCGACCCCACGGTTGGGACACACCCCATCGCCCACTGTGACGGGGGAGGGGTGCTCAGGAGCTGCAACCCCAAGCTCGGCATCGTCGGCCACAACAAGGTCGTCTCATGCGAGTCCATCCATTTTGGACTCTCCAAAACTAGGCTCCCAACTGCCTGATGGTCGACTGGTTATTATGCCACAGGAGAGAAAATAGTAAGTTATTTCTAATATTTGTTATTTTAATTTTATTTATTACTTTATTTCTATTACTTAACAATTAACTATATTTTTTTTTTTTAGGTTTTACCATTCCAAAGAGCTTGTGAACATACTTTTGGCTATCTACAAGTCGAAGTACGAGCAGCCTTGGTCGGACCTTCCTTTAGTTTCTAATGAGGTTAAAGAACTCTGGTGGATAGAGTTTAAGGTAAGAAATGATTGATTTAATTTTATTTACTAATATTTTGGTATACATGTTTACTAAATTTGACTTTTTATTTTGTCTTAATTGCAATTTTAGTCCCCCTATTTTAACAACTTGAACTTTTTGGTTCCCTTTCTTTAAAATGAACTATTGAGTCCTTCTATATTCATAAAATATACAATTTTGGTATTTTTGTATTTAAGTCAAAATTCTTAGGTTTATTTCAATGTGTAAAGTTCTTTGATTTATAATCTCATGTTCAAATTGAAGAGCTACGCCTTGTGAAGCTCCCCATTAAATTTCAGCTCGATCTAACGGTGAATAAGTCTAGATTTTTGGTTAGACGAAAATGTATGGTTTTGGTATTTTGGGCTAAGTCCCACTGTTAGATCGAGCTGAAATTGAGTTGAGAGATTCACAAGACGTAGCTCTTCAATCTGAACGGTGAGATTATAAATTAGAGAACTTTACACCTTTAAATAAACCTAAGAATTTTGACTTAAAGGCAAAATGATCAAAATTGTATATTTTATGAATATAAAAGGACTCAATAGTTCATTTTTAAAGAAGGGTGACCTAAAAGTTCAAGTTGTTAAAATAGGGGGACTAAAATTGCAATTAAGCCTTTTTAGTTTCTATTGCAAAGGTGTTGAGTGGGTTTTATACCCATTCTTTAGATCTCTTTTACTTAATTATTTGGTTGTTTATTGAGATTAATCATCATCTAATGGGATGTTTTATGTTAAATTGTAGGTTTCATAGGTTAGAATGAAGAATTTAAGAATTGGGAAGTTTCTAGACCAGAATTCAAGCGCTGCGGCAACCAAAACCCAGAGTTGCGGCGCCTGGAGCATGAAATTTAAAAG
Organism: Cercis canadensis; assembly: GCA_003255065.1. Classification (NCBI taxonomy): domain Eukaryota; kingdom Viridiplantae; phylum Streptophyta; class Magnoliopsida; order Fabales; family Fabaceae; genus Cercis; species Cercis canadensis. Next base: position 280,167 of record QAOA01003675.1, on the reverse strand, counting down.
TGGGACAGCAACTCAGCGCTGCGGCGCTCACACGTGGAGAAAATTGGTGTTTTTTTGCAGAGAGGCAGTGCCGCGGCGCCCAAAATCCAGAGCTGTGGCGCCCATGCGATTTTTCTGAACACGTGCCCTTTTTCTTTAGTTTCTTTAGGGCTTTTAGAGAAAGTATAAATAGGAAATTTAGGGATTCTTTGGGGGATTCTTTTCTGGACTTTTTGGAGACAAGAAGGAGAGCAAAAACAAGGATTGGAGAAGGGCACAACAAGATTGGGGCTTCTCTTCAGAGTTTTTATTCTTCTTCCCTTTGAACCATGTCTAGATTTAATTTTACCTTGTTCTTCCATTTTGCTATGAACTAAATTCCCTTCTAGGGCTATGATGTAGCCTAGCTAGGATGATTTGTTATTTTCTATTTCTTTAATTCAAGAACTCCTTTATTAAATTGTCTTCTTCTTCTCAAGTCTTCATGCTTCTAATTGCTTGATCACCAATTAGTTGATTAGATAATTACAATGAGACTGGGAGGTAATTTGTAATTAAAAATCATAGAGATTAAAAACATAGGTTGCATGTAGGATAGGAATATACCTCCATGGCCTGTGTAGCTATTTAAAAAGAACCATAGAATTAAGTGAATTTCTAGGTTATTCGTAATTCACATAGGAGTATCGTGGGTTCATAACTTAGAAATACTTTTGTTTGACCTTGGGAAAGGCTAATAAATAACTTAGGGTTCTTGGCTAGCAATTAAGAAGATTGTTCTTTTGTTAATGAATTAGGAATAGCAAATCAGAATAGCTATGGTGAAATCAAAAGCCCTAGATTTTTTCTGTCTTGATAATTCTATCATTTTGCTGGTTTAGATTGTTAGTTCTCTGGTTTAGTTTGTTTTTATCCTATTTTAAGTTGTTTCTTGAAAATCTCTCCATATTGATTGATTAGATAACATTAAGGTCAACCAAATTTTGGTAGTTGATACATTAGTCCTCGTGGGAACGATAACTCTATCTCATCTTATTACTTGGAAACGATAACGTACACTTGCGTTAAGATTTCTCACAACAAAAGGATATGTGTCTAGGAGCCTAAGTACAAGAGCCAGATTCATAAGTTTTGGCTCTCTAAGTGCTCAGACAACATTCACGCCTCTTTTCAAGACATCAGTATCAGGAATAGCAAGGGGGATTGGTTTTCTAATGCGGTAATTGAGGCCGTCAGAGTAGTATGGGCTGCTCAAGAATATAGGGACATCTCTAAGAGAAACAAGAAGAACCGTTCCTTAGATCAAGGACAGGCATTCCACAGAGGTGACTCTATCACTGTCACGGAGCACAAACGAAGGCTAGTAAGTTTTTTATTTAATAACATAATTTTTTATTAAAAGAGTCAATTTATGTTTACTAACAATTTATGTTTTTTGTAGGCAAAGGAGTTGGGCCGAGTGCCCAACACTCCAGCACAGCTCGATTAAGGGCTGGGTACATCAAAAGGCATAATCTACCTATGTAAGTATTAAATTGTTCTTAATTCTTTATGTGAGTAATTATATGTATTAATTCTAATAGTAACCTAATATTGTTATATATGCAAACTAAGTTTGAGAGACAGTGATTCGAGAGCCAGGCCAAGTCCTCTTCTTCTTCAGTTGATGACACCAGGATATGGCTCGATCTCGTTGGTAGAAAGAATAAGAAGGGTCGAGTTTACAGTTTGGGCTCCAAGGCTAGCATTTTGGACTCCACCTTCACCCAGCCCTCCTAGCAGCTGGATGCGGCCTTGTTTGAGGTCTTATCCCATATGGCAAGCTTACAGCAGGAGATGGCTCGCCTTTGCCCAATGGCCGATGCATTGGATGCGAGCGGCATTTCACCTAAGGCATTTACCTCTATACTAGGATAGTTACAACAATAGTATCCAGGATCTGGTTCGGCCCTGTAGCCTGTTGCTAAGGACGACATTGACGAGGGATTAGTGATGATTGTGATTTAGTTGTATTTTTTTTTATTGTATAACATATTTTTTTTAATAAAATTTAGTTATATTGTTATATATCATTTAATTTTGTTTATTAATTTGATCAAATGTTTTAGAAAAAATAAATTGTTATTTTAGAAAAAAGAATCCACAAATAAAAATTTTTATTCAGAAAGGTTTTTCGCAAGGATTTTCTCACGAATAGTTATCCGTGAGAAATTTCTCGTGGACTATGTTCGTGAGAAAATCCACGACTTTCACGTGAGATTTTCTCACGCATAACAAATATTTATCGGTGAGAAACTCTATGAAAAATTTCTCACGGATCAATTAGTCCATGAGAAAATACTTTTGTCACGCTTGTTTTTCTGTTGCCCGTAAGTCAATGAGTATGCGTATGAGAAATAGTGTTCTAACAGACTTTTCCACCATTTCTCATGGAATTTTTCCGTGAGAAAACGGCAATGTTCTTGTAGTGAGCACTTCCTAAAAGTGGGATAGAAGCCATATCCTTTTAAGCTTTAAGTTGAGAGTAATGTGTAAAAAATTAATTAATCTAGTCCTATTTCAGTGTTTGAATAGATGGAGATCCCTGAGCATCGTAGTTGAATGTATAATAGGAAAAATCCACAAGGGAATAAGTTATCAGATGAATTCATATGGGGTGTTGAGGGATTTAATGTAATTGTTAGTGAACTAGAGGTGTTTAAACAGGAAAGGACATTTAGGTGTTCATGCTTAAAATGTAAGTGCTTGAGATTTCATGAGCAGGATGAAGTAAGGAAACATTATTATAGGAAAGGTTTTCAGCCAAATTATTATTATTGGCATAATCATGAGGAGACCTCACCACTACTTCTTGGAAAAGGTTATGAAGCTTATATATTTTCCGATGATTTGAATCCATATGAGCAAATGGTTATTGATGTTAAGGGCCCTAGTTTCTATCCTGACCCTGAACCAGAGGAACCTAATCCTGATTACTCAAAGTTTTATAAGATGATATGTGTTGCACAGTCTCCCTTGTGGGATAGATGTGAGAGTCACTTTGTATTATCAATTGCTGTGAGACTGTTGAGCATTAAGTCTGAATACAATAGGCCTCAGGTGTGTACTGATGAGATAATCACATTGATAAAGGACGATATGCCTCTGGGTCATCGAATGCCTGATAATTTTTATCAAAATAAGAAATTAGTATTTTAACTTTGGTGCGGCTATAAGAAAATAGATTGTTGTCTATCTAGATGTATGTTGTATTATGGTGATGGTGGATTAGATAGAGAATGTAGATTTTATGGTGAAACCCGTTTTAAGGATAGATGAAATAGAAATTGCCAAAAAAAATGAGATCCCGAAGAAAAAAATGTGGTAAGTAATTCTCCAGTTACAAAGATTGTTTGCCTCTAATGCAACTGCAAAATATATAAGATGACATCATGAAAATCGACATGAGGAAGGAGTGTTGTCACACCCTTCAAATGGGGAAGCATTGAAGCATTTCAATTGAACTCACCCAAAGTTTGCATCAGAAATAAGAAATATGATATTAGGTCTATATTCTAATGGTATAAGTGCTTTCAATATGAACTCTAGTATCTACTCTTGAACGCTGCTTTGATGTGGACTATCAATGACTTCCCTGTTTATGGCATGTTGTCGGGTTGGCAAACAGCAAATTGTTTGGGTTGTTAGTTTGCATGAAATGTTCAAAAGCATTTTATGTTAAAAATAGTCAAAAAAACTTGTTACTTTGATTATCATCGGCAGTTCTTGCCCATGGACTATCTATTTCATAAGAATAAGAAGAACTTTTTGAAAGGTAACATTGAAATGGGTCACGCGCCTATGCGATACTCGGAAATTGAGTTATTTGAACAAATTTTTCAATTTCCCAAGATAACTAATACTGGAGGAACGTACCCTTTACTTGGCTACGATGATAATCATAATTTGACTAAAGGTAGTATCTTTTGGGATGTCATGGATACAAAGAGTAATGTGTTCAAAAATATTTACAACTCAGTCATGGATGTTAAAGGTAAGACCAAGGATAATGTAAAGGCAATGATGGATCTTGGTTTGTATTATAGATGAAATCCCTTAGAGTTGGAAGACAAGGGTAATGGAAAATTTGTCAAACCGAAGGCACAATACACTTTCAATATGGATCATAAGAGAGCAATATGTGAGTGGGTATAGGACCTAAGGCTTTCAGATTGATATGCATCTAACTTAGGGAGATATGTTGATATGAGAAATTGCACCTTGCGACATATAAAGAGTCATGATTGTCAAGTCTTCATAAAGAGATTGCTTCCAATTGCATTTAGTAGTTTGCCTATTCCTATTTGGGAATCCTTAACTGAATTGAATTATTTCTTTCAAGACTTATATTGTCCGACGCTGGAAGAAAGTAGACTTGACATGATGGATAATAATATTCTCATTATCTTTCATAAATTAGAGACGATATTCTCTACTAGCTTCTTTGATGTCATGGAACACTTACCGATACACTTAGTGTATAAAACATGAGTTGGTGGACCTGTATAATATCAATGGATGTATTCATTTGAGAGGTATAAATCTATCATTTCAAAATTACTTACATGTGAATGCCTCGTCCTTTCTACGCATTATAATCGTGCAATATTTCTTCTTTGTTTTTTTTATAGGTTTTTACACCATCTTAAGAAAAAGTGAAAAATAAAGCTCACGTGAAGGGTTTTATCTGCGAGACTTACAAACTTGAGGAGACTTTCACATTTTGGTCTTATTACTTTGAGTCTCACATCCATTCTAAAAATAGAAGAGTGCCTCGAAATAATGGTGGTGGAGAGTCGTATATGCATCCTCCACTATCTATCTTTAACTATCCTAGCCGACTTGAGGGATTGTGTAGAACTCGTTATCTAAATGAGGATGAAGTAGCCGCAACATCCCTATATGTTCTTTTAAATTGCTCCGAAGTTAAATCATTCCTGAAGTAAGTTATATTCTTCATGTGTTATTCAAAATTTTGCAAGTTTCTATGCCTTAGTGTTTAATACTTATGGTGATGATTGCAGCATTTATGTTGAGTCATTGATATCAACTATCCCTAATCTCAGCTCCATTGAAGTTGAGAAACAAATATAATCAATCTTTGTGCTTTGGTTCAAAAATTATGTAAGTTATTTCCACAATTACATAAGTTATCATTATTATCTCTTATAATAGGTGTGTTAATATAAGATACTCTATGTTAATGGTTAATAGGTACACAATCCTAATAATTATGTGTATGTAGATTAGGTTTTATATATTTTCTTTGATTTTTAGTTATTTTTGGTTATTTATCAACAATATGCTATGTTAATTTTTAGTTTTTATGGTTATTTTTTTTATTTTTGTAAATATTTAGACATGTTTAATTTAGAGATTTTCACTTATAAATTAAGTTTGATTATTTGTGCTTCATTATCCATTTTTTTTCTTTGTGAATTTTTAAGTTTGGAAAAAGCTTTAACTCAACTAGTTCAACCAGTGGTCCAACCGGTCTGACCAGTCATTTTTTGTTACACCGATTTACTTACCGGTCCAATTTTTAAAACATTGCTTTCGTCATCACCTTGATTAGGAGGAATGAGCNCATGTTTAATTTAGAGATTTTCACTTATAAATTAAGTTTGATTATTTGTGCTTCATTATCCATTTTTTCTCTTTGTGAATTTTTAAGTTTGGAAAAAGCTTCGACTCAACTGGTTCAACTGGTGGTCCAACCGGTCCGACCAGTCATTTTTTGTTACACCGATTTACTTACCGGTCCAATTTTTAAAACATTGGTTTCGTCATCACGTTGATTAGGAGGAATGAGCATGACTCTCAAAGAAAGCAACCAGGTACTCTTGGCAGGTAAGCAAGCCAAAGATACATAAAACTCTTTCGCTTTCTCTCTTTCTTTGTTGTGCTAAGAAAATTTCTCTCTTTCCATCCATCTCTCTTCCCTAGGTCAAAGTCTCGAAGAACCAATAAACTTTTCTGTCAATTGAAGCTCTTTGGGTCAGTTTTCACTTCCCTTTACGATATAAAGCACTGAGTTTTATTCTTCTAAGTTCTGAATGTACTTCTATGCCTATAGCCTCATATAAAAGCACTAGTATTGAACCTATATTCATTTCCCTAGAATAATGAAGCCATTAAATGAGGACGAGAGGTCCAATTTGCTTGCATTTTACCACTAAATTTTTAGACGATAGCCTCTTTGACTAAAATAATCTACCAGAAACAATTTGCCTAACTTGATTTTATGGGATTCTCAGAGGAGGTAATTTCCTTTTTGGCTCAAAAATACATGACTAAACCTAAAAGAAACAAAAAAAAGTTGATACATATTGTTTTAATTTGTTGCATAAAATTTTGGTTGAATGATATACTATTGACATTTTACACTGTTGTTATATCAATCCAAACATTATAAAATTCTTTTGCAGTCCCTCTACTGTTGAGAGAAATTAAGATTATAATACCAGTGTCTCATTTGACAGGAATATTCACTGCAGTAATGGATTCGGATGCCTCAAATAAGAAACTACGTCTTGCTGATGGTGATAGCAAAGACATCATTAGCAACTTGCCAAAGGAAATTCTCTGTCGTATCCTGTCTTCCCTTCCAACAAAAGATGCAGTGCGGACAACAGTGCTGTCTACAAAATGGATCTACATTTGGACTTGCATCACCAATCTCGATGTGGATGATCAGCTGCTCTATTCAAAGAAAACAAGAACAAGGAAAGCATTCTTCATCAATGTCGTGAACAGGGTACTTTCTCATGTTGAAGGTTCAACAATAAGAATGTATCTCTTAGATTTACTTTTGAGTATAAGAATGAATCATCTATTCTTAATTCGTGGATCTCCGCCATAGGGGTTCCAAAAGCTTAACGTTGAATATCTCTATGATGATTCTCCTAAACAATTAGATTTCATCCTTTCCTATCCCTTTTTCAGTAGTGAGAGCCCAGTGAAGTTAAGGCTTCAGTTAGAGAACTGCCTTATTAGAGTTCCTTCTAGTAATAATCTTTCCAATCTTCGAATTCTCAGATTTTACTGGCTCAACTTTGTGAGCAATTCCTTGTCTAAACCTAGATAGGTTATTCTTAGATTTCCATTTCTGAAGGATTGTCATATGGCAGACTGTACATGGTTAAATGCGCGGACTGTTATTTTTTGTGCAGCCCAACTTGAAAATTTCTTAGCAGAACACCCCAAATTTGGACGCTTTAATGATGATGCAACAAATTCTGTCATCAACGTCTTTGCCTTGAATCTAAGAAAATTTTCTTACTGCGGTTTCCTAACTCACGGCCTCATTTTTTCAAACCCCACAAGTGTTGTGGATGCTTACCTTGATGTTTCTTATGAACATGGGAAAAATAATGATACATGGCATCAAGCAGGCCCCAGAGCATGCAAGCTCCTCACAACTTTCCAAAAACTGAAATTTCTAAAGCTGGCGTTTGAAACTGTTAAGGTATTCTTTCTTTTCTTACTATTCGCTTTTTATGAAGCTGGAGTTATTATATGAGGGGATGTTCCCCCCAAATCCCCTTATGAAAAGTCTTTAAATAGTTTGGGTCTATAATTTGATTCGATAGCTGTTATTCATTAGTATAAATGTAACGTGACCATGTATTTAATCATGTGAAAGAAAAGCCAAATGTAAGCTCCAGTTAATTTCATTACCTGCTAGGCTATGACGGATGCAACTCCTCATGTATCAACTCTGCTGGTGTTTGGAAGCTTGGTTAGTCTAGAGCTGGACATAAAGGGCCTTTTCACATCTCAAAACATGTTGTTTATCTTGCTCCACAAGTCACCTGTTCTTCAACGGTTTAGTTTCCATTCGGTAAAGTTACTTGTCTATGTTTCAATCTTGGTTATGTGTTCAGTGCTGTAGATTGAGGGCTTACTGAACAAGCTATACCTTTTCAGGATCCACCAAATGCTGCTGAAGATTACTTGACTTTCAAGGTGATGCCTCATTGCTTCAATTCAAGTCTGAAAGTTGTAGAATTTAAATTATTTAATCGGTTTATGCCTAGCCTTTCTCTACCAATTTACGTGCTACAAAATACAACCTTTCTAGTGCATATGAGGGTCAAGAAAAAGGTTCGACATGAAAACAGAGAAATGAAGAATATAATCAAACAGGTGCTACTATCATCTCCAAGGGCCTCGAAAATAGCATCAATAGAAGTTTAGGAAATGAATGCTGATGAGCATCGAAGTCTTTGAGGATGCAATAAAACTGGTATAACTTTTCTTTTAATTGAATAAATCTACCGAACAATTTAGGATGCATGCACACTTCTTTTGGGTATCTATGGTCACTAAAGTTTTACAATCCCATCTAGCTTGTTATATGTAGGTTATTTAGTTTGGTGGAACTCTATTGGCCTTGCTCCAAAACTCATGAACCCTTCTTAATTATGTATCTCTCTTGTAAACTTCTAAGAAATACAAACCAAGTTGATGACTGAAAGGGAAAAAGTATATTTTTGGGCAGAATAAAATTTTGATTCTTGAAGTTTATCTCATGCTGGTACATAAATAAGTTCAATAGCACTTGATCTTTGCTGAAATATGTCCAAAAAAATATGCAGGAGTGTTGAAGCTGGTAACTTTCAACTATTCAGCCAACTTGGACTCTGAATCTCGAAGGACTGAAAGAAAGAAACTTAAATGGAAGCTACAGTAATTTTTTGATAGAGTTCTTTTATGTTTTTGACTACCGAACATTTTCAGGAGGAAGATACATTGACTTTGGTAATTTACTCTTGTAAGCACGGTGTGGGCAAACATTTTACTGCTATGTAATAAGTCCAGTGCTGGCTTGTTTCTGCTAGTATTGACTGGTGATGTGTTTATCACAAACTCATTTGGATTTATATCTGGAGATATTAATTAATTACATATATCTTGCTCTATGGTTCACAATTTTCTGTATTTGATTTATATTTGTTCGAGTAATACCTCACACAAGTATCTCACACAAATACAATATTTTGCAAGACAAGAAAATTATCTGAGGAACATGCAACCTCTAAATCACAATACTCACAGTATGTAATTAATGAAAAATGATATTTAGCCAACATGTTGCTTAATGTGTAATAAAGGATAATATAGAAATTATAAACATTTATTCATAAGTAGTTCCTAAAACTTGTTTTATCCAAAAATCACCTTATCGTGACAAAATTTCTTTGATTCATGCTAGCTAAATAATAATGCTCATATATAATTATTTAAGAGTAAAATCCTTTTGGTCCCTAAAATATACAAGCATAATCAGTTTAGTTCCTGAAAAAAAAATTTGTGTCATTTAGTCACCGAAAGATAATTATATCCATCAAAATAGTCATTTATATAGTTTTCCTTGGTGAGAGTTGAAAGAGCATATTTAGTGAAAGTTGGCGTATGACTATTTTGATACAAAATTTTTTCTTTCAATAACTAAAATGATACTAAAAATCTTTCCAAGACTAAATGGATTGTACCTATCTTTCAGGATAAAAATGATTACTCATTTTCTAAACCTATTAAAGTACCAACAATTAATGTGTGAAGAAGTAATAGCTGATATGGTTTTGGTATATAATGGCAATATGTTGTTTGTATTTAATAATGCAATAGAGTAAATCAATCTAAGCTTAGCAGATGGTTGAGGTAAATGGGGAATTGGATAAGTTTTTGTTACGTAAAAAGTGAACGCAAGTGCACGTGCCGTAATCAAGTAATAAAGAAGTGAGATTAATTATTGTCCCACGGAGACTATGGCTATTAAGTACCAAAATTATGCGTATTCTAATTTTATCTAGACAATTGATAGGTGAATTTTGATGATAATTGAATGCAAAATTGTAAACAATGAACAATCACTTATAAAAATGAAGAAGAATATGGTGAGAAAATATCTAAGATGTCGATTTCACCGTAGCTAGTCTGGATTTTTATCCCTAACTCATTAATCAACAACAATCTTCCTAATTGAAAGCCAAGAACCCTAAGTCATTCATTAGTCTTTCCCAAGGTCAAACAAATATATTCCTAAACTACGAATCCACTATATTCCTATGTGAATTGTAAATAATCTCAGAATTCAATTTGTTCTATGGTTCTTTTTATTAGCTACATAGATCATAAGGGTATATCCCTATCCCTTATGGAATATATGTTCTTAATCTCTATGGTCCTTAATCACAACTAACTTTTCAGTATTATTGTAATTACTTGCTCATCTAAATTGATGGCCAGTCAAACAGATGCATTAAGTACGGAGATCAAGAAGTCACTTTAAGAAGATGGTCCTTTGATTAATTCATTAGAAATTACAATCCATCCTAAGCTAGGCAACATCTCCACCCTAGATGGTGGAATTAGTTCATGATAATTGCAGAAAATAACATTACACACATATTAGACATCAATAACAAGAGAGAGATGAAGAATTGAACTATGGGATGTGACAATTCGATGCCGAAAGTCTCGATCTTCAAGCTTGAATCCTCTTCTCTTCTTGCCTCTTCTCTCAAAAGTGTGGAACCCTAATTTAGACTTTAAGAGTCATATTTATAGGTCCTAGGATGTTTAGGAGAAAAAGAAATTAAAATAAAATAGGAGTTCTAGTGAAATTAGGAAGCCTAGAAGTCAAATCACGAGTTGACCGTCGGGGGCTGCAGTCTTGGGTTTGGGTGCTGCAGCACCCTGGTTCTTTGCCTGGAAGGTGCTGCGGCCTCCTGATAGGGGGCTGCAGCCTCTGAGTTTTTGTCTGGAGGGGGCTGCGGCGCCCAGATTGGGGGCTGCAGCGCCCTAGCTTCTGTCTGTTCTTTGGTTTTCTTCACAAATAGAGGGCTGCGGCGCCCAGAGTGGAAGCTGCCGCACCCAAGTTCCTGTCTTCATCCTAAATTTGCCAAAACTTGCTCTTTTTGACACCGAAAAATATAATTCTACTAACCAAATAGGCCTCAAGGATAAAAATTAATCATAGTTCAAGAAAAATTTATCATATCATGAAAGTGTATAAGTTAATTCAAATGCAAGTTGTAACTCACTAATAATTTCCTTGAGTGTGTGTGTGTAACCCTTTACAAATGACCTCTTGCACTATGAATAAGTTTATACATGCTCACCTAAGCAATTAGACCTTTAAATAAAGCACATGAGGAACTCCGTAGGCTAGCTTTTCATGTCACTATCCACTAATGTAAGCTAGTCACAACATCAAAGATCAAAAGGGCTTTTCAAGATTGTAATGAATGGCTGAGGTTAAGGTTAGGTAAAGGATAATCAATGAGATTCATTCACGCATGACACAAAACCAATCTAGGCTTTTGGAGCATTTCTTCACTAGTTTTCACCCAACTTTTTCACTTTGATTATTTTCCTCTTTTTTACTTGAATGTGCTTCTCTTCACTCTTTCTTTTCTTTGAATGTTTGACTTCACCCGCAAACTTATTCTCTTTTAATGATCAAAGGGGTGTATCAATTTTTTTTTTTTCTTTTTCGAGTCAAGAAGCAATAATTTAGAATTTTTTTTTTTCAAAGCTCAACACTCCTCCCATCCACCCTCATTTATCCATATGCTCTCAATACTTTTCCTAAACTGATAATGTGTCATGAATGCAAGGTTAGGAAAGTTATTCAAGGGTTAGTTTAAGGTAGAGGTGACAAAGAAAAAGTTATATGTAGGCTCAATTGGGGTGACTAAGGATAGAAATAATGCAAGGGTTAGCTTGAAATGCTCAAACTATCCAAACAATGCATAAATCATCTCTCTAAAGTTGCATAGCCTAGGATTTCGCTTCAAATGACATTCAAACTAGTTCTAAAGTCCTTTGAGATCATATAAGTACTAAGCAGTTTTTTAGTTTTAATTAAGTCATGATAAAAACTTCTTGATGTATATTAAAATAAATAAGTAAATAATTTGATAGATTTTCTAGTTTTGCCTAGCTAGGGAAATACCAATTACGGAGAAGCAGGCATTAATTTGTGATAGAAAGCAATTGGGATTGTGTCACCAAGACTTGCAGTCCACTTGGTAATCCTTATTGTTTTAGAGTTTGTTTTTGATAATATCTCATTATTTATTTATATACTTTCAACCCAAACTCCCTTCTGTTGTTTTAGATTTATTATTTCAATTGCAAAAAGGTTACGAAAGATGATGAACGCTGGAGTTTCCATAGAAGGATGCCAAGATTCCCAAACCCAAACGAAAGAAAGCTCTCCCGTTGACAACAATGTTTATCAATGGGCTTCAGCAGACGCAGAGTTCCTGAAAAACATAATCATGGAGAAAGAGAAAGAAAGGGTTGCTCCTTTTCCTTCTCTTCATTCTCCAAAATATCTAGCCAATCTCGGCAGGCAGAGGTATCTCAGAATCTATCCCTTACTGATGACAAAGTCTGTGGAAGAGGAGAAAACAACGAAGGAGAAGAACAAGAAGAATAATAACAAGGCCAAAACTTAGTCCAAGGGCAAGTCATTATATTTAACTTCAGCTATGACTAGTTCTTCCTACTTAACATGGCTAAAGTTGGGTTCGTGAACTGAGAAAAAGTTCCTGTGATTCCGATTCCTTGAATGAGCCACTTCTTCAATCATATTTATAAAGATTCTTTCCATCCCCTCCACACACCCCACCACCACCACCCCCCCCCCCCTCTCTCTTTTTCCCCTTTTTTCATATTTTGAAAAAAAAAAAAAATTGATAACAAGAATGTGCAGCTCATATATTTTGAATAACACACTATCATGTTAGATTTGCGAACAGCATATTATTATTTTAGCCCTTCTTAAATCGGCTGCATTCGGTTCTATGGTGCAATTAAATTTACTCATACTTCATTGTAGGATGCTAGAAGTTCATAAAACGCCTAGATATGTCCAATTATTAGAATTCAAGATTGCTGCTTTGAATAACATTCTGAAACTTCAAAGTTTCGTTTATAATTTTTTATTTTAAAAGATCATGAATAAGGATTTTTTTTTTCTTTGGAACTTTTGCATTAGAAGTTAAATGAGATATTTCCTGAAACTTTTTTATTAATAATTGAGATAATGAAGTTTAACTATCTCAGGAAAAAAAATGGGTATTAATTATGGAAAATAAAAAAGTTGATCACAAGAACATGTAGCTCATATTTTTTGGATAAGATGCTATCATGTTAGGAGTAGAAGGAGGGAATCCTACTCCTATTTCCACAACCTACTTTAATAATGCACTAATTAATTAATGTAAAAAACATACATTGTTCACACAATACCCTTTAACTAGTTAAGTAAGGACTAATTTAAGTATTTAATTAATGCCTTAATAAGTTTTATTAATCATATCAAAAAATAAGGCTTATTTATTATTTATTTGAAAATTTAAAATACTCCTAAAATATTCTCCTTATTTTAGAGGAACTTTTAATTAATAGGAAACAACCCAATTGAAACATTAGTGACCAAAAAGTTCTTCTTTTCAACGGTAATTTGCTAAAGTGTTCCAGCTCTGCCTTAGTTGTAGTTCTTACTATTGGCATTCTTCTTATAATCATCCTTATTGTTGAGTGGGTTTTATACCCACTCTTTGAGTATCATTTACTTAATTATTTGATTGTTTATTGAGATTAATCATCATCTAATGGGATGTTTTATGCTAAATTGTAGGTTTCATAGTTTAGAATGAAGAATTGGGAAGTTTATGGGACAGAATGCAAGGGATGCGGTGCTCAAAACCTAGAGTCGCGGCCTTTGGAGCATGAAACTTAAAAGCTGGACAGCAACTCAGTGTTGCAGTGATGAAAATCAAGGGCTTCGATGCTCGCACCTAGAGAAAATTGGTGTTTTTTGGCAGAGAGGCAACCCCATGGCATTCAAAATCCAGGGCTACGGCGCCCACGCGATTTTTTTGAACACGTGTCATTTTTCCTTAGTTTCTTTAGGGCTTTTAGAGAGAGTATAAAGAGGAAATTTTAGGATTTTTTTGGGGGATTCTTTTCTAAACTTTTTGGAGGCAAGACGAAAAGCAAAAACAAAGATTGAAGACAATATTTTGGGAGCTGATTTGATGGGCATCACAAAGTTTTATTCTTCTACTCTTTCAATTATGACTGAATTTTACTTTACCTTATTCTTTCTTTTTGCTATGAACTAAATTCCCTTCTAGGGCTATGAAGTAGCATAGCTAGGAAGATTTGTTATTTTCTATTTCTTTAATTCAAGAACTCCTTTATTAAATTGTCTTCTTCTTCTCAAATCTTCATGCTTCTAATTGCTTGATCACCAATTAGTTGATTAGATAATTACAATGAGACTGAGAGGTAATTTATAATTAATGATCATAGGGATTAAGAGCATAAGTTACATGTAGGATANCTTCTACTCTTTCAATTATGACTGAATTTTACTTTACCTTATTCTTTCTTTTTGCTATGAACTAAATTCCCTTCTAGGGCTATGAAGTAGCATAGCTAGGAAGATTTGTTATTTTCTATTTCTTTAATTCAAGAACTCCTTTATTAAATTGTCTTCTTCTTCTCAAATCTTCATGCTTCTAATTGCTTGAACACCAATTAGTTGATTAGATAATTACAATGAGACTGAGAGGTAATTTGTAATTAATGATCATAGGGATTAAGAGCATAAGTTACATGTAGGATAGGAATATACCTACATGACCTGTATAGTCAATTAAAAAGAACCATAGAATTAAGTGAATTTCTAGGTTATTCGCAATTTACAAAGGAATATCGTGGGTTCATAACTTAGAGATATTATTGTTTGACTTTGGGAAGGGCTAATAAATAATTTAGGATTCTTGGCTAGCAATTAGGAAGATTGTTCTTGGTTAATGAATTAGGAATAACAAATCGGAATAGCTATGGTGAAATCAAAAGCCCTAGATATTTCTCTCTTGATTAAATCATCATTTTAATTGTCTTAGCTTACTTTCAGCTTATTTAAAGTTTTTTCTTGAAAATTCTCTAATACTTATTGATTAGATAAAATTGAGATTAACCCAATTTCGGTAGTTGATAAGGTTAGTCCTCGTGGGAACGATAACTCACTCTCGTTTTATTACTTGAAAACGATAACGTGCACTTGTGTTAGGATTTCTCACAACAGTTATCAATAGGATAGAAAAATTATAGTATATAATGAAAACTAATATTTTGCTAAGGAGTTGCCCACCTCTAATGGCACCACCGGCAAAGCACAAGGCAGTCGCTTCCCCCTCCTAGTCTAGCTTCGGCACTTATGACCGCCGGAAGTTTGTGAACAAGGAAGCTGAGGGCCGGTTCCTGGATTCAATGGTCAACAAAGCCTTGGTGCAAGAAAGAAGCTTGGTATTTACCCGAGCCCACAACTATAAAATCAGGGCACTCGCTAAGAACAATGGCTAGTTGGATTTTGTTGAACACCCAGTAGCTGCCAATGTTCCACTGGTGAAGGAGTTCTACAGCAACGCCAAATTATAAAAGGAATTCAAGGTGTTCATGAGGGGCAAATGGGTACCCTTCGACAGTCGTTCCATTAATGTCCTGTTTGGCCTCCCAAACATCAAGAACGACGGCTATCTTCACTACATCCATAATGATATGAACTAGGAAACCATGATTCGTACCCTATGCCAGTTGGGTATTCAGTGGAAGATGCACGACGACACTCCCATTTCCTTTAAAGCCTTGGCACTAGAGACAATCAGCAAGGTGTGGCACCACTTCCTGTGTGCCCGCCTCATTCCTACCGGCCACCTCAGTGACATCACCACAAACTGGGCCATTCTTCTCTACTGCATAGTGATGGGTCAATACATCAACATCGACACGTGATAAACCCATTTTTTATACAGTAGTTAACCCTCATATTTAGTCATTTAAACCCCTTTTAGGCTGAATTTATTGGGCTTGGGCCACATTTCATTAGTTGGGATCCAATTAGGCCTAATTGTGTTTTTTAGCAATACTGGTAATTTTATGCTGTCTCTGTGTTTCATGCAAATCTTTAGTTCCGAAGGTCTAAAAATTACAAATTTTACCTTGTGGGAAAGGTGAGAGAATTATCTACAACTTTCATTCATAGCTCTAAGGCCAATTCGGATGTCCAGCAGGTCATATGTCGCCTTGAAGTCAGAGAAGAGATGCTGTCACTAGATCCTGACCCGTGTGAAGAGATTAGGACATACATTTGGCTGTGGGTGTCGTCTGGACCTGAAATTGGTACCATTGGATAGCTAAAAAATAAATCTTAAATTCTTTTTAAGATAACTTCTCCAAAATGTGGCTTTCTGATGGTGCTATTTCCCCTTGAAATTGACTGATTAGTCTAAAGAGCAGTTCAGAGTCAATTGGGCCTAACTTTCTCATTCCAAGCTCAATTAAGCTCAAACCAGTGGCCAATTAAAGCTAAGGCCCATGGGAATAATTATGACTTAAGGTTAGTTTGGGTGTGCAGTTATTTTTGGATGTCTATATGTAGGAAAAGAGGTAGCCGAGATTCACAATCTTTTCTCTAGACAGTTTTTCTGCCTCATTTCTCTCTATTAGTTTTCTTTGCTTTTTGTTGTATTTGGTCATTCCCTCATGTTCATGGAGGGCTAAGTACTTAAATCAATCTAGGTTTTGGCTGTTCTGATTATTGATTCTAAGATTCTATTTTAACTGCTATGTATTTACTAATTAATCAACTACTTTACCTCCTTTGATTTTGTTTGAGTTGCTTAAATTCATATTTGAATATTCATATGATAATTGCTTAATTTCATATGTTAAAAGAGGATTGTAAAGATTAAACAATGTTTCTAAGCATTTGGATGGATTGTTTACCCTTGGCTGGGTTCTATACCTTAGATTAATTTGGATTAGTGGATGCTTAATTCATTGAACCTTAATTAATTCAATTTTGGATGCTTATCTAATAGAGATCCATAGAGCACTTAGAGGCTTCTTGATGTATTCTAAGGCCAAGAACTAGGTTAATTACTGAATGAATCTTTTGTAATCAAGGATGAATTAAAATCAAAATTAGTTAAACATGGATTGGTTGCTTTCCTTAATTCAGTTTACCACTTTTAATTAACTTCTGTTGATCACTTCTACAAAACAAACCCCCGTATTTGTATGCTCCTTAATCTGATTTCCTAATTAGAGTAATCCTTTGGTTCCACTCGGTGTTGCCTTCTGCTACAAGTAGCTTTGGTAAACCGACTATAAATTGATTAATTTGAAGAGCCTCAAAAGCTCATCAACACGCTTATCCAGCAGTCAATCCTGCATTACAATGACAGGGCCAAAGCCACCACCTTCAGCCACCCCTTGGTGATCTAGATGTTGTGTCAGTAGGTCGAGGTTAAATGGAGGCCTAATGAGGAGTTGCTTCATCCAAAGCAACCACTAGAAGCCATCGCACACCGCCTCCAGAGTTCAAGCTAATACTCCAGTACACCACCACCGCAGCCACAAAAGCCGACACCTTCCCGAACACCACCATCTACTCCCACCCAGACCCCTAACTCCCACCCCTCGAGCTCTTCAGGGTTTGGCCTTGCCCGTCTAGAGTATCAGATGTCTCGACTCTTCCAGCATGCGGACTGCTCATACCAGTTTATGCATAGAGCTAATAGATTCATGGAGCATGCTGACATATTCTTCAAGCACTAGATGAGCTTTAACGCTCACTTGGCTGAGTATAATAGTCAGTGCTATGCCGCTCAGGGCTCAGCCATTCCGCAATTCCCTACACCACCAGTGTTTCTGCCTTACACTCATGGAAGAGAAGAGGATGACTTCCACGCAACCGATGAGGATTTTGGCGACACAGACAGCTTGTCCAAAACTGATGCGTTCGCGTACCAGAAGGATCGAAACTGAGTGTCTGGATACCAAACAATGGGATGACCTTGGTTATCGCAAAAGGGTGAACCCTTAACAAGGAAGGATCCTTGGTAAGTTCAAGTTCAAGTTCTTTGCCCAAGAACAACAGGGAAGCTCTCAATCCAGAGAAACTCAATAATTCAGAAACTGAATACTATTAATCTCCAAAACTGTTTTGCAAAGGCATACACGAATTCCTTATATAGGCAATTCGGCTAGGAGGCTACAAGCTATGATGGATCCTCTAAGAAAGTTAATAAAACCCTAATACCCAGTTTGGCCCATAGATATAAAGGCCCAAAATATTAAAAACGAATTTAAAACTAATTAAACGTTTTGGCCCATAAACATAAAAGCCCAAAAATAAAACTAATTAAATTAAACATTATTTTTGGCCTGCTCCAAACTTGGGCTCCAAGCTGGCCCATGTGCACCTTCTACAAGAGACAAATAAGTGATCCATCTCAACTCTGAACCTGTCCCAGCTGCTCTTTCTTTGGTCTGCACCTCTTGGACTAGGCTCAACAATGCCTCTCTCACTCGCTTAGCTCTGCTTCTAGTCATCGGGCCTCCAACTCCAAGCAAGGGATCATAAACACTCCTAGGGTTAGGGCATGTAGCAAGCTGATTCACATCATTCCCTCCCTCCTCAGAAGGATTAGTCCTCGAATCTGAATCGTCACCTACATCAAACAAGGTTAAGTCAGCAACATTAAAAGTAGCACTAACATCGCCATACTCACCAGGAAGATTAATTTTGTAGGCATTGTCATTAATCCGCTCAAGGACCTCAAACGGCCTTTCTCCTCAAGGGTGCAACTTTGACTTCCGTTGGGTAGGAAACCGTCCCTTCCTAAGGTGTACCCAAACCCAATCACCTGGTTCGAATATAACCCTAGTTCATCCCTTGTTGGCTTGCCTAGCATACTGCTCATTCTTCTTCTCAATATTAGCCCGAACCTTGGAATGCAAGTCTCTAACAAAATCTGCCTTGTGCTTACCATCAAGATTAGCAAACTCATTAGTAGGCAAAGGTAAAATATCCAAGGGAGTTAAAGGATTAAATCCATAAACAATCTCAAAAGGGGAATAAGAAGTAGTAAAGTGTACAGTGCGATTATAAACAAACTCAACATGCGGCAAAGATTGTTCCCAACGCTTAAGATTCTTTTGCATAATAGCACGCAATATAGTAGCAAATGTTCTATTAACAACCTCAGTTTGCCCATCTGTCTAAGGATGTGCAACGGCAGAAAATAGAAGCTTAGTCCCCAGTCGACCCCATAGGGTTCACCAAAAGTGACTTAGGAACTTCACATCTCTATCACTCACTATTGTTCTAGGTAAACCATGCAAGCGCACTATTTCTTTAAAGAACAAGTCAGCAATGTGTGTTGCATCATTAGTTTTAGCACAAGCAATAAAGTGAGCCATCTTGCTAAACCTATCAACAACCACAAAGATACTATCTTTCCCACTTGGTGACCTTGGCAGCCCTAGCACAAATTCCATAGAAATATCAATCCAAGGTTGACTAGGTATAGGCAATGGTGTATAAAGTCCATGTGGCATAACTTTGGACTTGGCCTGTTTACAAGTAATACACTTGTCACAAATAGAAAGCACATCATGTTTCATGTGAGGCCAATAAAAATGTTCATGTAAAATATCCAAAGTCTTTTTAACACCAAAGTGCCCCATTAGGCCACTACCATGCGTCTCTCTAACAAGCAAATCACGTATAGAACATGCAGGCACACATAATTTATCTTTCTTAAACAAGTACCCATCATGCCTATAATAATCACCACTAGCATACTTAGCACAAGCAATCCATAGTTGACCGAAATCAGAATCAGATTCATACAAGTCTTTGATAAGCTCAAAACCTAATAGCTTAGCATGCAAAGAAGTAATTAAAGTATACCTTCTAGACAAGGCATCAGCAACGACATTCTCCTTCCCAGCTTTATATTTAATAACATAGGGGAACGTCTCAATGAACTCTAACCATTTGGCATGTCTCTTATTTAACTTACCTTGGGATTTCAAATACTTCAAGCTCTCATGATCCGAATGAATGATGAATTCCCGAGGCCATAGATAGTGCTGCCACGTTTGGAGAGTCCTCACTAGAGCATAAAGCTCTTTGTCATAAGTGGGATAATTTAATGCTGCCCCATTAAGCTTCTCACTGAAATATGCAATAGGCTTGGAATCCTGCATCAAAACAGCCCCTATTCCAATACCTGAAGCATCACATTCAATCTCTCAAAAGCTCTGTTAAAGTTAGGCAAACATAAAAGAGGAGCACTAGTTAAAGTTTCCTTTAAAGTGGTAAATGCCCTCTCTTGTTCCTCGCCCCACTTAAAACTCACATTTTTCTTAACTAGTTCATTTAGGGGTGCGGCTATGGTGCTGAAATTCTTTACAAACCGCCTATAAAAACTAGCTAAGCCATGGAAAGATCTTACCTCATTCGCATTCTTAGGTGTAGGCCAATCTCGGATTGCCTTAACCTTCTCCTCATCCATGCTAATACCCTTAGAACTTACAACAAACCCAAGAAATATAACAGAATCGGAACAAAATGCACACTTCTTAAAATTAGCATACAATTTATGTTCTCTCAAAGCAATAAAGACATCATGCAAGTGTGACACATGATCATCTAGGGTTTTGCTATAAACTAGGATATCATCAAAATAAACCACCACAAATTTTCCAATAAAGGCACGCAAAACATGGTTCATTAGTCTCATGAAAGTGCTAGGTGCATTAGTTAAACCGAAAGGCATTACTAACCACTCATACAAACCATATTTTGTTTTAAATGCAGTTTTCCACTCATCTCCTTCTTTCATGCGAATTTGGTAGTATCCATTCTTTAAATCTATCTTAGAAAAGACACTAGAACCATACAACTCATCAAGCATGTCATCTAATCTAGGGATAGGATGTCTATACTTAACCGTGATTTGGTTGATGGCTCGGCAATCCACACACATGCGCCATGTCCCGTCTTTCTTTGGCACCAAGATAACTGGAACTGAACATGGGCTTAGACTTTCTTTCACGAATCCCTTTTGTACGAGCTCATCTACTTGCCTTTGAATTTCCTTTGTCTCGTCAGGATTAGCTCGGTAGGCTGGTTTATTAGGGATAGTCGATCCAGGAACAAAGTCAATCTGGTGCTCTATGCCCCTCAAGGGAGGCAAACCATGTGGTATCTCTTCAGGGAAAATATCAGTAAATTCCTGCATCAAAGAAACAACCACACTAGGCAAAGAAGGGTTAAGAGAGTTAGTAAAATAAACATCCTTGTACATAAGTACAAGAAGGGTTGGCTTAGACAATAGAACACTCTTGACCTCACTTTTTTGTGCAAAAGCACTCACTTTTTGTCTTCTCTCACTCTTTTTGTCCGTACTTTTTTCTTTTTCTCTCTCAGCCTCTTTTTCTTTGGCTGCTTTTTCTTCTCTCTCTTTACATTCTTTTGTAATCTTTGCTTGATCCGCATATGCAAGAGCAGGTTTTAAAGGTTTCAACAAAGT
>QAOA01003675.1:212101-245570 GCA_003255065.1 Cercis canadensis | reverse complement strand
CGTACCCGAAGGATCGAAACGGAGTGTCTGGATACCAAACTGTGGGATGACCTTGGTTATCTCAATAGGGTGAACCCTTAGCAAGGAAGGATCCTTGGTAAGTTCAAGTTCAAGTTCTTTGCCCAAGAACAACAGGGAAGCTCTCAATCCAGAGAAACTCAATAATTCAGAAACTGAATACTATTAATCTCCAAAACTGTTTTGCAAAGGCATACACGAATTCCTTATATAGGCAATTCGGCTAGGAGGCTACAAGCTATGATGGATCCTCTAAGAAAGTTAATAAAACCCTAATACCCAGTTTGGCCCATAGACATAAAGGCCCAAAATATTAAAAAACGAATTTAAAACTAATTAAACGTTTTGGCCCATAAACATAAAAGCCCAAAAATAAAACTAATTAAATTAAACATTATTTTTGGCCTGCTCCAAACTTGGGCTCCAAGCTGGCCCATGTGCACCTTCTACAAGAGACAGATAAGTGATCCATCTCAACTCTGAACTTGGCCCAGCTGCTCTTTCTTTGGTCTGCACCTCTTGGACTAGGCTCAACAATGCCTCTCTCACTCGCTTAGCTCTGCTTCTAGTCATCGGGCCTCCAACTCCAAGCAAGGGATCATGAACACTCCTAGGGTTAGGGCATGTAGCAAGCTGATTCACATCACATTTTCTTCATTTTCTTTTGTTTATTCTCCATTCCTGTTTTTACATCTCCAACAATGAGGACATTGTTTTTCTTAAGTTTGGGGGTGTTATCTTTGATATTGTATGTTTTTTTGTAGTTACTTTGGTAGACTAGTTTATTTTCTGTTGATTATCTGCATGTCTATTGTGTTTTTGTTCTTTGTTAGTGATTTCCAAACTCTGACAATGATGAATGTTAGCAATTGCATTTTAGTTCATTTTAATGATTTACATTCTTAAATGCTGGCTGCATTCTCTTGGGAATCAAAATGAAACAATGATGGTTTGTTTGCTTAAATTGTCACTGAGTGTTGTTGCTTGCCAACAAGAATTTGTGCCAATTAATCTGAGTTAGTAGTGGATTACGTTGTGATTCTTTTCTCCTCTGAGCTGTTGTTCTGTTTTCTTGATTATGGAAAGGATCTAGGCCTTCTAAATTTACTTGCAAGTGTGAACCTCTTTGCTACCCCTTAGAGCTTGATTTTGTGGTGTAGAAACCCCTGTTTCATTTCTAATCTATTGTTNGTTGTGATTCTTTTCTCCTCTGAGCTGTTGTTCTGTTTTCTTGATTATGGAAAGGATCTAGGCCTTCTAAATTTACTTGCAAGTGTGAACCTCTTTGCTACCCCTTAGAGCTTGATTTTGTGGTGTAGAAACCCTTGTTTCATTTCTAATCTATTGTTTCAATGCACCTTTGAGTCCTGGATTATCTTTGGTATTTAGCATCCCCATTAGCTTGAGAAGTGTGAAACAAAATTTGTTCAGCATAGTGGCCTAAGGAGGTGATGTGCGGATTAAGCACATGATCACAATTTTTTCTCCTATTTTCATTAAATTTTTGTCAAGTTTTGTGAGGAAGAGTGAGTTTATGATGTGTGGATTTGGCGCATGGTCATACATTTATCTCCTACTTTCATTAGCTTTGTCAAGAAATGCTGATGCAAAAACAAAAAAAAAAAAAAAAATGCACANTGCACAATGATGCATGAAAAAAAAAAAAACAAACACACAAAACAAAAGAGCTCAAGTGTAGGTTTATTGCTAAATCTTTAGGATAATCCAGGCATTTAGGGGTACATGAGCATCATTATTCATTCTTGATTTGCATTCAGACTTTACCTTATAAACCCTACAAGTCCTAGTGATCCTTGGTTTGGAATATATTATTTCTGTGAGGAGGGGATTATAATCACTTTGTAAGTTCATGGACTTTCTTGGACTCATTACTGTTTTAAATCTTGGTGGGCATGCAACACTTACATTTCACACACTCATCTACTTGAACTGAGTAAATTTTGAATTCCCTTGAGAAAGCAGCCAAGAATTATGAGTTGCAAGTATTCATTATGAGTTAATTTGAAAGTCATGTTTTGTTGTTGTTTTCATTTTGCTTATGTTTTTCTAGTTAGTGTTTTTGAGTTTACTTTTGCTTAAGGACTAGCAAAATCCTAAGTTTAGGGGTGTGATAATTCCAAAAAATAGAACTATTATAGCTCTAATTATGCTTGATCCGACCAGTTCTTAAGTTATTTTGCATGAATGTGTGCTATATTATCTAGTTATTTAGTAATCTTAGTTAGTGTCAAAGTTATTGGTTTTATTTAATTTCCTAGCATGTTTTTAGCTCATTCATAGTCCCTTTTGATTGTTCTTGAAGGTTAGAGCATTAGGAGGTTGAAGAGGGAACTAAACGTGACAAATCAAGTGCTTGAATAGCTCTCTGGAGAGCCAACACCCAGCACCAGCATCATGGCGCCTAGGGCCAGCATGGCAAAGAAGCACATAGCTTCCCAGTGGTCCAACGCCCAGCGCCAGACCTCCAGCACAACAACACTCGCATCTTCATTAGTTAGTGCCTAGCGCTGGCATCATTGCTAAGGTGTCTTTTCTCTTATCTCTTGGAGCTAACCTAGCTATAAAAGGAAGAAGAGGGAGGAAAGAAAAGGAGAACTGGAGGAGAGCCGTCAAGAGCAAAAAGAGGAAAGGGCTAGAACACGAATTAGAGGATTCAACTCGAATTTCACCTAGTTTTTCTTCTTTTCTCTTATGAAGAACTCTGTTTATCTTTATTCCTCTGTTTTAACTATGAGTAGCTAAACCCCCTTAGTTAGGGGTTTGATGTAGCTAGGTTTTGGATGAAGTTTTATTGTTGAAGAATATTATTTTGATGCAATTCTTATTATTGAAGTGGTTGTTACCGTTCTTAATGCTTTTGAATGCTTAGCTACCTTTGAACGGTTTATTGGCTCATGTTGATGATAGGGATAGTAAGATATGAGCAGGCTCTTATAATTTTTACCATAAATCAAGTTAATCTAGAAATAGATAACTTAGTTTATGTGGTCTTGAATTAATTTCCTAGAGCTTAATCACCTAGACGACTAATTGTGCCAATGGAATTGGGCAGTTAATTAGGATAGGGGGATTGTTTCTCCAAGGAATTGGGTTCAATTAAATTAGGGAATTGGCCATCAACAAAGAATTTGTCTTTATAATAATGTATTCTTCAGTGATTAAAAGGGTGTTTTGTCTATGAAATAACCAAAGTCCAAAACCAAGTGAAATTAACCCCTAACTTTCTTTAGTTCTTTGTTAATCTCTTCAACCATAATTTCTATCAAGTTGTTGAGATTTATTATCTAGCTTTAGTTAATTGATTGTTCATAATCATTTAGATATATCTTTCTCCAAATCAAGACATTTATCTTTCCAAATAGAATCTTTATTAGTTAAATAGGTAATTGCTAAACGTTAATCCCTGAGGACGATACTCAACTCATTTCTATATTACTTGTGTGGCCCGGTCTGACGCAGGACTATTTCCTGGTGGGTTACTATATCTTGTCTAGGACTCTATTTCGATTTGTCCCTGCATCTGACCTGAGATATCTTTCTAGCGGGTCATTGTCTCTGGCACAAGATTGTTACTGGATAGGTCACTATATATGGCTCGAGACCCTGTTTCGGTGCGTCCCTGTATCTGATCTAGGATATCTTTTTGGCGGGTCACTGTATCTGACACAAGACTATTTCCTGGTGGGTTATTATATCTTGTCCGGGACCCTATTTCGATTTTTCCCTGTATCTGACCCGATATATCTTTCTGGCGGGTCATTGTCTCTGGCATAAGATTGTTACTGGGTAGGACATTATATATGGCCTGGGATCCTATTTCGACGTGTCCATGTATTTGTCCTGAGATATCTTTCTGGTGAGTCACTGTATATGGCATGGGACTGTTTCCAGGTAGGTCACTATATCTGGCCTTGGACCCTATTTCGAAGCGTTCCCGTATATGACTCGGATGTTTTTCTTGTAATTCACCATATTTGCGACGGGACTGTATCCTGGCTGGTCACTATGTCTGGCTTGGGAACCTTTTTCGATGTGTCCCTGTATCTGATCTGGGATATATTTTTGGCGGGTCACTGTATCTGACACGAGACTGATTCCTAGTGGGTCACTATATCTGTTCCGGGTCCTTGTTTCTGTGCGTCACTGCATCTAACACAAGATATCATTCTGGTGGTTCACTACATCTGGCATGTGACTGTTTCCTGGTAGGTCAGTATATCTGGCCTGGGACCCTGCTTCGGAGCATCCCTGTATCTAATTCGGATATTTTTCTTGTAGTTCACTGCATCTGCGACGGGACTGTATTCTGGTTGATCACTATGTCTGGCCCGGGAACCTTTTTCGTTCTGTCTCTGTATCTGATTCGGAATGTATTTTTAGAAGGTCACTATTTTTGACAGGAGAATGTTTCCTAGTGGGTCATTATATCTGTTCCAGGTCCTTGTTTCTGTTCGTCCTTGTATCTGACTCGGGATATCATTCTGGCGGGTCACTGTATCTGGCATGGGACTATTTCCAGGTAGGTCACTATATCTGGCCTTGGACCCTATTTCGGAGCGTCCCCGTATATGACTCGGATGTTTTTCTTGTAATTCACCATATCTGCGACGAGACTGTATCCTGGCTGGTCACTATCTCTGGCCTGTGAACCTTTTTCGATGTGTCCCTGTATCTGGTCTGGGATATATTTTTAGCGGGTCACTGGATCTTACACGAGACTATTTCCTAGTGGGTCACTATATCTATTCTGGGTCCTTGTTTCTGTGCGTCCCTGTATTTGACCTGGGATATCATTTTGGTGGGTCACTGTATTTGGCATGGGACTATTTCTTGGTAGGTCACTATATCTGTCCCGACACCCTGTTTCGGAGCGTCCTTATATCTGACTCAGATATTTTTCTTGTAGTTCACTATATCTGCGAAGGGATTGTATCCTCGTAGGTCACTATATCTTTATAGGGAACCTTTTTGGTCCCTGTATCTGATGCGGTATATCTTTTTGGCGTGTCACTATATCTGGCACTGCATGTTTCGTAGTGTGTAACTATATCTGGTTCGGGAACCTATTTCCGTTTGTCCTTGTATTTGACTCGGGATATCTTTCTGGCGGGTCAGTGTATCTAGCAAGGGACTGTTTCCTCGTAGGTCACTATATCTGGCCTTAGACCATGTTTCGGAGTGTCCCTGTATCTGACTTGGATATTTTTCTTGTAGTTCACCGTATATGCGACGGGACCGTATCCTGGTTGGTCACTATATCTGGCCCGGGAATCTTTTTTGGTACGTCCCTCTCTCTAACTCGGATATTTTTCTCTTAGTTCACTATATCTACAACGGGACTGTATCCTAGTATGTCACTATATCTGGTGCATGACCCTGTTTCGGTTCATCTCTGTATCTGACCCGGGTTATCTTTTTAGCATGTCACTATATATGGCACATGATTGTTACCTGGTAGGTCACTATAAATGGCTTGGGACCTTGTTTCGGTGCGTCCTTGTATCTGACCTGAGATATCTTTCTGGTGGGTTACTATATATGGCACGGGACTCTTTCCTAGTGTGTCAAAATATCTGGTTCGACACCCTGTTTCAATTTGTCTTTGTATCTGACCCGGGATATCTTTCTAGCCGGTCACTATATCTAGCATGGGATTGTTTTCTCTTACGTCACTATATCTAGCCTTCGACCCTGTTTTGGAGCGTCCCTGTATCTGACTCAGATATTTTTCATGTAGTTCACTGTATCGGCAACGAGACTGTATCCTGGTAGGTCATTATATCTGATCCGGGAAACTTTTTTGGTACGTCCCTGTATTTGATCTGGGATATCTTTTTGGCGGGGCACTGTATCTAGCACAGGACTGTTTCCTGATGGGTCATTATATATGCCCTAGGGCCCTGTTTCGGTTTGTCCTTGTATCTGACCTGGGATATCTTTCTAACGGGTTACTGTATCTGGAATAGGATTGTTACTGGGTAGGTCACTATATATGGCTCGGGACTCTATTTCGGTGCGTCCATGTATATGATCCGGGATATTTTTTTGGCAGGTCATTGTATTTGACACAGGACTGTTTCCTGGTGGGTCACTATATCTGATCCAGGACCTTGTTTCGGTGCATCCCTATATCTGACCCAGGATATCTTTCTAGCGGGTCACTGTATCTGGCATGGGACTGTTTCAGAGTGTCCCTGTATCTTACTCAGATATTTTTCTTTTAGTTCACTGTATTTGCGACGGGACTATATCTTTACTTGGAAGCTTTTTTGGTGCGTCCTTGTATCTAATCCGGGATATATATTTGGTGGGTCATCATCTCTGGCACGAGACTGTTTCTTGGTGTGTGACTATTTCTGGTTCGAGACCCTATTTCGGTTTATCCATGTATTTGACCCGATATATCTTTATCACGCGTCACTGTATCTAACATGGGACTATTTCCTCGTAGGTCACTATTTTTCGTCTTGGATCCTGTTTTAGAGCTTCCCTGTATCTGGATATTTTTCTTGTAATTCNCCACTATATCTTTACTTGGAAGCTTTTTTGGTGCGTCCTTGTATCTAATCCGGGATATATATTTAGTGGGTCATCATCTCTGGCACGAGACTGTTTCTTGGTGTGTGACTATTTCTGGTTCGAGACCCTATTTCGGTTTATCCATGTATTTGACCCGATATATCTTTATCACGCGTCACTGTATCTAACATGGGACTGTTTCCTCGTAGGTCACTATTTTTGGTCTTGGATCCTGTTTCAGAGCTTCCCTGTATCTGGATATTTTTCTTGTAATTCACCATCTTTATGACAGGACTGTATCCTAGTTTGTCACTATATCTAGCCTTGGAACTTTTTTCAGTGTGTCCCTGTATCTGATCCAGGATATCTTTTTGGAAGGTCACTGTATTTGATGCAGGACTATTTCCTAGTGGGTGATGAGCTGTCGAGGCTCCTCAAATTCGTAAAATTTATAGTCGGTTTACTAAAGCTACTTGTAGCATAAGACAACACCAAGTCGAACCAAAGGATTACTCTAATTAGTGAATCAGATTTAGGAACATATAAACAGGGGTTTGTTTTGTTGAAGTGATTAACAAAAATTAATTATAAGTGGTAAACCTTAAGAAAAACAACCAATCCAAGTCTAACTAATTCTGATTCTAATATGTACTTAATTACTAATGATTCATTCAATCATTAACCTAATTCTTGACTTCAAAACACATCAAGAAGCCTCTCAGTGCTCTATGGATCTCTACTGGTTAAGCAACCAGAGTTTAATTAATTTTGAATTTGTTGATTAAGCATCCACTAATTTTGAATTAACCTAAGGGTCCAGAATTCAATTAGGCTTAAATAATCCATCCAAAAGCTTAGAAACATCATTTAATCCATACAATCATATGCAATTACGCAATTAACACATGAATATTCAAATCCGAAATTAAGCAATTCAAACAGAATATTTCAGAGGATTGAAAGAATTTGATTAACAACTAAATGAATAACAATCCAAGCATAATCTCGAAATTAGTAATCAGAATAGCTAAAACCTGGATTCACTTAAGTATTTAGCCCTCCATGAACAAGAGGAACAAAGTTTACAAAGAAACTAGAGAGAAAACTTAGAGAGAAAGAAAGCAAGAAAAACTGTCTAAAGTATGATAATGAAACTCGGCTGTCTCTTTCTGAACATATAAACCTCCAAAAATACATGCACACCCAAACTGCCCTTAGGTCACACTTATTCCCATGGGCCTTAGCTTTCATTGGGCTTTGGTTTGCGCTCAATTGGACTTGTAATGAAGAAGTTAGGCCCATTTAAGTGCTAACAGGTCTCTGGAACCATCAGCCAACTCGAATGTTTTTCTTGTAGTTTACCTTTTCTGCGACGGGACTGTATCCTAGTTTGTCATTATATCTGGCCTGGGAACCTTTTTTGGTGTGTCCTTGTATTTGATCCGGGATATCTTTTTGGCGGGTCACTTTATCTGGCACATGACTATTTCCTGGTGGGTCATTATTTGTTCCGGGACGCTGTTTTGGTTTGTCCCTGTATCTGACCCAGGATATCTTTTTGGCGGGTCACTGTATTTGGCATGAGACTGTTTTAGAGTGTCCCTGTATCTTACTCATATATTTTTCTTTTAATTCACTGTATTTGAGACGGGGCTGTATCCTAGTAGGTCACTATTTCTTTACTTTGAAACTTTTTTAGTGCGTCCCTGTATATGAGTCGGGATATATATTTGGCGGGTCACTGTCTTTGCACGGGACTATTTTCTGGTGTGTCACTATATCCTGTTCAAGACCCTGTTATGGCTTATCTATGTATTTGACCCGAGATATCTTTCTGGCGCGTCATTGTATCTAGCATGGGACTGTTTCCTCGTAGGTCATTATATCTACCCTTGGACCCTTTTTTGGAGTCTCTCTGTATCTGACTCGGATATTTTTCTTGTAGTTCACCTTCTTTGCAATAAGAATGTATCCTAGTTGGTCACTATATCTGGCCTGGGAACCTTTTTTGGTGCGTCCCTGTATCTGATTTGGGATTTATTTTTGGCGGGTCACTGTATCTAGTACATAACTATTTCCTAGTGGGTCACTATATCTGATCCGAGAAACTGTTTCAATTTGTCCTTGTATTTGACCTAGGATAACTTTCTGGCAGGTCATTGTCTTTAAGACAGGATTGTTACTGAGTAGGTCACTATAAATGGCCCAGGACCATCTTTCGGTGCATCCCTGTATCTGATCTGGGATATCTTTTTAGGCGGGTCACTGTATCTGACGCGGGAATGTTTCCTAGTAGGTTACTATATCTTGTTTAGGACTCTATTTCGATTTACCCATGTATCTGACTCGGGATATCTTTCTTGTAGGTCATTGTCTCTATATATGGCCCGGGATCCTGTTTCGGCGCGTCCTTGTATCTGTCCAGGGATATCTTTATGGCGGGTCATTGTATCTTGCATGGGACTGTTTCCAGGTAGGTCACTATATATGGCCTTGGACCCTGTTTCGTAGCATCCCCATATATGACTCGGATATTTTTCTTGTAATTCACCGTATCTGTGACGGGACTGTATCTTGGCTGGTCACTATATCTGGCCCGGGAACCTTTTTCGGTGCGTCCCTATATCTGATCCAGTATATCTTTTTGGGGTGTCACTGTATCTGGCACAGGATTATTTCCTGGTGTGTCACTATATCTAGTTCGAGAACCTATTTTGATTTGTCCTTGTATCTGACCCGGGATATCTTTTTGGCGGGTCAGTGTATCTAGCATGGGACTGTTTCCTCGTAGGTCACTATATCTGGCCTTGAACCTTGTTTCGGAGTGTCCCTGTATATGACTCGGATATTTTTCTTGTAGTTCACCGTATCTGCTACGGCACCATATCCTGGTTGGTCACTATATCTAGCCCGGGAACCTTTTTCGGTGCGTCCCTCTATCTGACTTGGATATTTTCTCTTAGTTCACTATATCTACGACGGGATTGTATCTTGGTATGTTACTATATCTGGTGTAGGACCTTGTTTCGGTTTGTCCCTATATCTGACCCGGGTTATCTTTTTAGCAGGTCACTATATCTGGCATAGGATTGTTACCTGGTAGGTCACTATATATGGCCCGGGACCTTGGTTCGGTGCGTCCCTGTATCTGACCCGAGATATCTTTCTGGTGGGTCACTATATCTGGAACGGGACTCTTTCCTAGTGTGTCACAATATCTGGTTCGACACCCTATTTCAGTTTGTCCTTGTATCTGACCTGGGATACCTTTCTGGTGAGTCACTGTATCTAGCATGGGACTGTTTTCTTGTAGGTCACTATATTTGGCCTTCGACCCTGTTTAGGAGTGTCCTTGTATCTGACTCGGATATTTTTCTTGTAGTTCACTGTATCGGCAACGGGACTGTATCCTGGTAGGTCACTATATCTGACCCGAGAAACTTTTTTGGTACGTCCCTATATCTGATCTGGGATATCTTTTTGGCGGGGATTATATTTAGCACAAGATTGTTTCCTGATGGGTCACAATATATGCCCTAGGACCCTGCTTCGGTTTGTCCTTGTATTTGACTTGGGATATCTTTCTAGTGGGTTATTATATCTGGAACAGGATTGTTACTGGGTAGGTCATTATATATGGCTCGGGACTTTGTTTCGGTGTGTCCTTGTATATGATCCGGGATTTTTTTTTTATGGCTCATTGTATCTGACACGGGACTGTTTTCTGGTGGGTCACTATATCTGATCCGGGACCTTGTTTTGGTGCATCCCTGTATCTAACCGGGGATATCTTTTTGGCGGGTCACTGTATCTGGCATGGCACTGTTTCAGAGTGTCACTGTATCTCACCCAGATAATTTTCTTCTAGTTCACTGTATCTGCGACAGGACTGTATCCTGGTAGGTCACTATATCTTTACTTTGAAGCTTTTTCGGTGCGTCCTTGTATCTGGTCCGGGTTATATCTTTGGCGGGTCACTGTCTCTGGTACGAGACTGTTTCCTGGTGTGTCACTATATCCTGTTCGAGACCCTATTTCGGTTTGTCTATGTATTTGACCCGAGATATCTTTCTAGCGTGTCACTGTATCTAGCATGGGACTGTTTCTTCGTAGGTCACTATATCTAGCCTTGGACCCTGTTTCAGAGCGTCCCTGTATCTGACTCGGATATTTTTCTTGTAGTTCACCATCTTTACGACAGGACTGTATCCTAGTTGGTCATTATATCTGGCCTGGGAACCTTTTTCGATGCGTCCCTGTATCTAATCCGGGATTTCTTTTTGGCGGGTCAATGTATCTGGCACATGACTGTTTCCTGGTGGGTCACTATATCTGATCAGGGAACCTGTTTCGGTTTGTCCCTGTATCTAACCTGGGATAACTTTCTGGCGGGTCACTGTCTTTAAGACAGGATTGTTACTGAGTAGGTCACTATATATGGCCCAGGACCCTCTTTTGGTGCGTCCTTGTATTTGATCCGGGATATCTTTTTGGCGGGTCACTATACCTGACGCGGGATTGTTTCTTGGTGGGTTACTATATCTTATCTGGGACTATATTTTGATTTTTTCCTGTATCTGACCGGCGATATCTTGGCTAGTCATTGTCTCTGGCACAAGATTGTTATTGGGTAGGTCCTTATATATGGCCCGGGATCCTATTTTGGTGCGTCCCTGTATTTGACCCAGGATATCATTCTGGCGGGTCACTGTATCTGGCATGAGACTGTTTCTTGGTAGGTCACTATATTTGGACTAGGACCCTATTTCGGAGCATCCCTGTATCTGATTCCGATATTTTTCTTGTAGTTCACTGTATCTGCGACAGGACTGTATCCTGGTTGGTCACTATATCTGGCTCAGGAACCTTTTTTCCATGTGACCTGTATCTGATCTAGGATATATTTTTGGAAGGTCACTATATCATACACGAGACTGTTTCATAGTGGGTTACTATATCTAATCCGGGACCTTGTTGCGGTACATCTCTGTATCTAACTTGGGATATCATTATTGTGGGTCACTATATATGGCATGGGACTATTTCCTGGTAGGTCACTATATCTGGCCCGACACTCTGTTTCGGATTGTTCCTGTATCTGACTCGAATATTTTTCTTGTAGTTCACTGTATCTGCAATGGGATTGTATCCTCGTAGGTCACTATATCTTTATAGGGAACCTTTTTTGGTGCGTCCCTGTATCTGATCCGGGATATCTTTTTTTTGTGTCACTGTATCTGGCACGAGATTGTTTCCTGGTATGTCATTATATCTGGTTCCAGATCATGTTTTGGTTTGTCCTTATATCTGACCTGGGATATCTTTCTGACGGGTCACTGTATTTACCATGGGACTATTTCCTCATAAGTCATTATATCTGGCCTTGGACCCTGTTTCGGAGCTTCCCTGTATCTGACTCGGATATGTTTCTTATAGTTCACTATATCGGCAACAGGACTTTAACCTGGTAGGTCACTATATCTGACCCGGGGAACTTTTTCAATGTGTTCCTGTATTTGATCTAGGATATCTTTTTGGCGTGGCACTATAGCACAGGACTATTTTTTTATGGGTCACTATATATGCCCTAGGACCCTGTTTCGGTTTGTCCTTCTCTCTGACCTGGGATATCTTTCTAGCGGGTTACTGTATCTGGAACAGGATTGTTACTAGGTAGGTCACTATATATGGCTCGAAACTCTATTTCGATGCATCCCTGTACATGATCCAGGATATTTTTTTAGCGGGTCACTGTATCTGATACAGGACTGTTTCCTAGTGGGTCACTATATCTGGTCCGGGACATTGGTTCGGTGCATCCCTGTATCTGACCTGGGATATCTTTCTAGTGAGTCACTGTATCTGGCATGGGACTGTTTCAGAGTGTCTCTGTATCTTACTCAGATATTTTCATGTAGTTCACTGTATCTGTGATGGGACTCTATCATGGTAGGTCACTATATCTTTACTTTGAAGCTTTTTCAGTGCGTCCCTGTATCTGATCTAGGATATATATTTGGCAAGTCACTGTCTCTAGAATGGGACTCTTTCCTGGTGTGTCACTATATGTGGTTCGAGACCCTGTTTTGGTTTATCCATGTATTTGACCCGAGATATCTTTTTATTACGTCACTGTATCTAGCATAGAACTATTTCCTCGTAGGTCACTATATTTGGCCTTGGACCTTGTTTCGGAGCATCCCTATATCTGACTCGAATATTTTTCTTATAGTTCACTGTCTTTGCGATAGGACTGTATCCTAGTTGGTCATTATATCTGACCTGGGAACCCTTTTCGGTGTGTCCCTATATTTGATCCGGGATATATTTTTGGTGAGTTACTGTATCTGGCACATGACTATTTCCTAGTAGGTCACTATATCTGATATGGGATCCTGTTTCAGTTTGTCCCTATATCTGACTTGGGATAACTTTATGGAGGGTCACTATCTTTAAGACAGGATTGTTACTGAGTAGGTCACTATATATAGCCCGGGACCCTCTTTCGGTGCGTCCCTGTATCTGATCCGGGATATCTTTTTGCTGGGTCATTGTATCTGACGCGGGACTGTTTACTATATCTTGTCTGAGACTCTATTTCGATTTGTCCCTATATTTAACCCGGGATATCTTGGCGGGTCATTGTCTCTGGCACAAGATTGTTACTGGGTAGGTCACTATATATGGCTCGGGATCCTTTTTCAGTGCATCCCTGTATCTGTCCTTGGATATCTTTCTGGAGGGTCACCGTATCTGGCATGGGACTGTTTCATGGTATGTCATTATATCTGGCATTGGACCCTGTTTCGGAGCATCCCCGTATATGACTCGGATATTTTTCTTGTAGTTCACCATATGTGCGACGAGATTGTATCCTAGCTGGTCACTACATCGAGCCCGAGAACCTTTTTCAATGCGTCCCTGTATCTGATCCGAGATATATTTTTGGCGAGTCATTGTATCAGACACGAGACTGTTTCCTGATGGGTCACTATATCTGTTATGGGTCATTGTTTCTGTGCGTCCCTGTATCTGACCTGGGATATCATTTTGGCAGGTCATTGTATCTGGCATGAGACTGTTTCCTAGGAGGTCACTATATATGTCTTGGGACCCTGTTTCAGAGTGTCCTTGTATTTGATTCGAATATTTTTCTTGTAGTTCACTGTATCTACGATGGGACTGTATCTTGGTTGGTCACTATATCTGGCTTGGGAACCTTTTTTAGTGCGTCCCTTTATCTGATTTGGGATATATTTTTGGCGGGTCACTATATCTGACACAAGTCAGATACAGGGACGCTCCGAAACAGGGTCGAAGGCCAGATATAGTGACCTACGAGGAAACAGTCCCATGCTAGATATAGTGACCCGCCAGAAAGATATCCCGGATCAGATACAAGGACAAACCGAAATAGGGTGTTGAACTAGATATTGTGACACACTAGGAAACAGTACCGTGCTAGATATACTGACCCACCCAAAAAAGGTTCCTTATAAAGATATAATGACTTACCAGGATACAGTGCTATCGCAGATACAATGAACTACAAGCAAAATATCAGAGTCAGATACGGGGACGCTTCGAAACAAGGTACCGACCAGATATAGTGACTTACCAGCAAACATTCCTATGCCAGATACAGTGACCCGCTAGAATGATATCCCGGGTTAGATACAAGGACGCACCAAAACAATGTCCCGGGCCATAAATAGTGACCTACCAGGTAATAATACTGTGCCAGATACAGTGACCCGCTAAAAAGATAACCTGAGTCAGATATAGGGACAAACTAAAACAAGGTCCCGGACTAGATATAGTGACATACCAAGATATAGTCCAGTAGTAAATACAATGAACTACAAGAAAAATATCTGAGTCAGATATAGGGATGCTCCTGAACAGGGTCCAAGGATAGATATAGTGACCTACGAGGAAATAGTCCCATGCTAGATACAGTGACCCGTCAAAAAGATATCCCAGGTCAGATACAAGGACAAACCAAAACAGGGTCCCGAACCAGATATAGTGACACCAGGAAATAGTCTCATGCCAAATACAGCGACATGCCAAAAAAATATCCCAAATCAGATACAGGGACACACCGAAAAAGGTTCCCTATAAAGATATAGTGACCTACGAGGATACAATCCCATCGCAGATACAGTGAACTATAAGAAAAATATCCGAGGCAGATACATGGACGCTCTGAAATAGGGTGTCGAGCCAGATATAGGGTGACGAGACTATATCCTAGTTGGTCACTATATCTGGCTTGGAAACCTTTTTTGGTTCGTCCCTTTATCTGATCCAGGATATATTTTTGGCGGGTCACTAAATTTGACACGAGACTGTTTCTTGATGGCTCACTATATCTGGTCTTGGACCTTGCTGCAATGCGTCCTTGTATCTGACCCGGGATATCATTCTGGCATGTCACTGTATCTGGCATAAGACTGTTTCCTAGTAGGTCACTATATNACTATATCTGGCTTGGAAACCTTTTTTGGTTCGTCCCTTTATCTGATCCAGGATATATTTTTGGCGGGTCACTAAATTTGACACGAGACTATTTCTTGATGGCTCACTATATCTGGTCTTGGACCTTGCTGCAATGCGTCCTTGTATCTGACCCGGGATATCATTTTGGCATATCACTGTATCTGGCATGAGACTGTTTCCTAGTAGGTCACTATATCTGGCCCAACACCCTGTTTCGGAGCGTCCATGTACCTAACTCAGATATTTTTCCTGTAGTTCAATGTATTTGCGATGGGATTGTATCCTAGCAGGTCACTATATCATTACTGGGAACCTTTTTCGGTGTGTCCCTATATTTGATCCTGGATATCTTTATAGCAGGTCACTATATCTGACACGGGACTGTTTCCTACTGGGACACTATATCTCGTTCGGGACCTTCTTTCAGTGTCTCCCTGTATTTGACCCGAGATATCTTTCTAGCAGGCCACTGTATTTGGCAAGGGACTATTTCTTGGTAGGTCACTATATCTGGCCCGGGACCCTGTTTCGGAGCATCCCTGTCATTGACTCGGATATTTTTCTCTTAGTTCACTGTATCTGCGACGGGGCTGTATTCTTGTATGTCGCTATATCATGCCTGGGAACCTTTTTCGGTGCGTCCTTGTTTCTAATCTAGGATATATTTTTGGTAGGTCACTGTATCTAGCACTAGACTATTTCATGGTGGTTACTATATCTGGTCCAGGACCCTGTTTCGGTTTGTCCTGGTATCTCTCCTGGAATGTCTTTCTAGCAGGTCACTGTCTCTAGCACAAGATTAATACTAGGTAAGTCACTATATATGGCCCGGGATCTTGTTTCGATGCGTCCCTGTATCTGACTAGAGATATCTTTCTAGCGGTTCACTGTATTTGGCATGGGACTGTTTCTAGACAGGTCACTATATGACTCAGATACTCTTCTTGTTGTTCACCGTATCTGCGATGGGACTGTATCCTAGTTAGTCACTAAATCTAGCTCGGGAACCTTTTCCTATGCTTCCCTGTATCTGATCCAGGATATTTTTTTGGCAGGTTACTGTATCTGACATGAAACTATTTCCTGGCAGGTCACTATATATAGTCTAGGACCTTGTTTCGGTGCGTCCCTGTATCTAACCCATAATATCTTTTTGGCTGGTCACTGTATCTGGCAAGGGACTACTTCTTGGTAGGTCACTATATTTTGCCTGGAACCCTGTTTTAGAGCGTCCCTGTATCTAACAAGGATATTTTTCTTGTAGTTCACTATATCTGCAACGAGGCTGTAGCCTGGTATGTCATTATATCTTGTCCGGGAACCTATTTCGATTTGTCCTTGTATTTTCCCCGAGATATCTTTATGGTGAGTCACTGTCTCTGGCACATGATTGTTACTGGGAAGGTAACTATATATGGCCCGGGATCTTGTTTCTGTGCGTCCCTGTATCTGACCAGTGATATCTTTCTGGCAGGACACTTTGTCTAGTATGGGACTATTTTTAGGTAAGTCACTATATCTGGCCTTGGAGTCTATTTCGGAGCGTCCCCATATATGACTTAGATATTTTTTTTTGTAGTTCACCATATCTGTGACGGCACCATATCATGGTTGTTCACTATATCTGGGCCGGGAACCTTTTTCGGTGCGTCCCTGTATCTGACTTGGGATTTCATTCTGGCGGGTCGATGTCTCTGGCACAGGACAGTTACTGGGTAGGTCACTATATATGGCTCGAGATCTTGTTTCTGTGCGTCCCAGTATCTGACCCGGGATATCTTTTTGGGGGATCACTGTATCTGATACGGGACTGTTTCCTGGTAGGTTACTATATCTTGTTCGGGAACCTGTTTCGATTTGTCCTTGTATTTGACCCGTGATATCTTTATGGCGGGTCACTGTCACTTACACAAGTTTTGATGTGAATCAGCTTGCTACATGCCCTAACCCTAGGAGTGTTCATGATCCCTTGCTTGGAGTTGGAGGCCCGATGACTAGAAGCAGAGCTAAGCGAGTGGGAGAGGCATTGTTGAGCCTAGTCCAAGAGGTGCAGACCAAAGAAAGAGCAGTTGGGTCAAGTTCAGAGTTGAGATGGATCACTTATCTGTCTCTTGTAGAAGGTGCACATGGGCCAGCTTGGAGCCCAAGTTTGGAGCAGGCCAAAAATAATGTTTAATTTAATTAGTTTTATTTTTGGGCCTTTATGTTTGTGGGCCAAAACGTTTAATTAGTTTTAAATTTGTTTTTTTTAATATTTTGGGCCTTTATGTCTATGGGCCAAACAGGGTATTAGGGTTTTATTAACTTTCTTAGAGGATCCATCATAGCTTATAGCCTCCTAGCCGAATTGCCGATATAAGGAATTCGTGTATGCCTTTGCAAAACAGTTTTGGAGATTAATAGTATCCAGTTTCTGAATTATTGAGTTTCTCTGGATTGAGAGCTTCCCTGTTGTTCTTGGGCAAAGAACTTGAACTTGAACTTATCAAGGATCCTTCCTTGCTAAGGGTTCACCCTATTGAGATAACCAAGGTCATCCCACAGTTTGGTATCCAGACACTCCGTTTCGATCCTTCGGGTACGCGAACGCATCATTTGGTATCAGAGCTTTGGCTCCTTGGAGTTTCAATCGGTATTCCTAAAACCCCCTTATTCTATTTTTATTTCATCTATCTTATTTGTTTAAGTCAGTTTTTGTCTTTTATTTTTCCTATCAATTTCATTCTTCTTTATGTTCTTTAAGTTTCTGGTCAAGTTATCCCTACAATTTTTGTTTGGATCATTGGTTGGTCGTTTTTTCCTTGTTTTCCTTGTTTGTGTTTAAGAGTCCACGTCCTAGGTTAAAATTACCTAGAGGCGGCGGCTGTTTCAATTGCAATAGCAAATCCTAGTTGTTCGTCGAGTCCTAGTCAAGTTTAAAAAAAAAAAAAAAAAAAAAAACAAAGAGAGACAGATTCTGCAAAACAAACAAACAAAAAAAAAAAAAAAAAAGATTAGCAAGATCTGTTCTTGTGAAAAGAAAATCAAAAACGGACTATTTGGACTCACTTACTTGAAAAGGCCATAACTTTCAGCTCGTTTGGAGTTACGAAACCCGTGACTCGGCGTTTCGAAGCTCGTTCAGAGCCCTTCAACATGGCAATTGAGAGAACCCAGTTGATGCCATTTTCGAGCTCAAAATCCTTCAAAAACATCTGTTTCGGACTGTTTTCTATAATCTGCTGATTATCTATCTTATTTGTTTGAGTCAATCATCTTCTACCCCCTTTCTGTTAAGTCAGTTTTTTTGTCTTTTATTTTTCCTATCAATTTCATTCTTCGTTATGTTCTTTAAGTTTCTGGTCAAGTTATCCCTATTATTTTTTCGGATCATTGATTGATCGTTTTTTCCTTATTTTCCTTGTTTGTGTTTAAGAGTCCACGTCCTAGGTTAAAATTGCCTAGAGGCGGCGGCTATTTCAATTGCAATAGCAAATCCTAGTTGTTCGTCGAGTCCTAGTCAAGTTTAAAAAAAAAAAAAAAAAAAAAAAAAAAAAAAAAAAAAAAAAAAAAAAAAAAAAAAAAAAAAAAAAAAAAAAAAAAAAAAAAAAAAAAAAAAACAAAAAAAAAAAAAAAAAGATTAACAAAATCTGTTCTTGTGAAAAAAAAAAAACGGACTATTTGGACTCACTTACTTGAAAATGCCATAACTTTCAGCTCGTTTGGAGTTACGGAACCCATGACCCGGCGTTTCGAAGCTCGTTCAGAGACCTTCGACTTGACAACTGGGTAAACCCAGTTGATGCCATTTTCGAGCTCAAAATCCTTCAAAAACGTCTGTTTCGGGCTGTTTTCTGTAATCTGCTGATTTTCTTTCAATTTGTTGCTGTTTTCTAGATTCTTTTATTCTTTTCTTGTCCAAACCAACACCCTTGTTCAGTATTTATATTCAAAAGTCTTGGTCATTTTATTTTATTTCTTTTTCCTTCTTGAAGTTCTTGTTTTGCTTCCTTGTCATCTTCTTTTTTGCTTCCTTATCTTATTTATTTTTATTCAACACCCTTGTTTGGCTTTCTTGTCATTTTTGTTTCTATCACCTTTTCTCCTTGATAAGTTCTTGAAAAGTTCTTGTTTAAGGGCTTCTAAGGAATTTTGAGTGGAAAAAGGCAAGAGTGGTGAGCGCATTATCGGGAAAAAGCC
The DNA here is from genome assembly GCA_003255065.1 of Cercis canadensis. NCBI lineage: Eukaryota > Viridiplantae > Streptophyta > Magnoliopsida > Fabales > Fabaceae > Cercis > Cercis canadensis. The sequence goes on along the minus strand of QAOA01003675.1, from coordinate 226,331 downwards.
AATTGAGTGTAAACACGAGTGAAACACGTGAGGTGAATGTGTGCAACATGGAACAGGAAGAACCATTCACCAAAAGTCATATGGATGCATATATGAACGCAATTCAGGACCAAATTGCAGCATTACGAATGGGCACTGAGGACAGATTAGAGAGGTTAGAAAACCTAGTTTCACCTAAGACAAAAACTAAAACAACTAGACCCTTTCGGTATTCTGAAGAAGAGGAAGAAGACTATTCTGAGGTTGAAATCGAGACCAAAAGATGACCAAATTGCAGCATTACGAATGGGCACTGAGGACAGATTAGAGATGTTAGAAAACCTAGTTTCACCTAAGACAAAAACTAAAACAACTAGACCCTTTCGGTATTCTGAGGAAGAGGAAAAAGACTATTCTGAGGTTGAAACCGAGACCAGAAGAGAGAGGAGGGCAGCCTCTCGTCGTGATAATAACCTGGGGAGTATAAAAATGAGAATTCCTACCTTTCAAGGTAAAAGTGATCCTGAACTTTACCCAGATTGGGAGAGGAAAGTGGAACATGTTTTTGAGTGCCATGAATACTCTGAAGAAAAGAAAGTGAAGTTGGCAGTAGTTGAATTCACTGATTATGCTAGTATTTGGTGGGATCAACTAGTGATTAACAACCGTAGAGATGGTGAGAGACATATTCGGTCATTGGCTGATATGAGAGCCGTGATGAGGAAACGGTTTGTACCTAGACATTACTATAAAGATTGTTTCAAGAAATTGCAAGATTTGAAACAGGGATCTATGAGTGTGGCTGAGTACAACAATGAGATGAAGATAGCCATGATGAGGGCTAGTATTGATGAGAACCGTGAGGCAACCATGGCACGGTTTATTAGTGGCTTGAAGCTAGAGATTGCTGAAGTGGTGGAGATTAGTCACTATGTAGAGATGGATGACTTGGTGCATAAAGCCGAGCATGTAGAGCGACAGTTGAAGGCTAGAGCAGCTTCTAGATATGGTGTGCCTTCCAGAACTTCAAACTGGAAATCAAATTGGAAGGATAATCCTCACACAGCTCCAAAGCCAAGAGAAGACACAAGACCAAGGCCTACGGGTTCTACTCCTATTTCCCAAGGTAAAACAGAATATAACTCTTCTTCTAAGTCACGTGACATCAAATGCTACAGGTGTCAAGGGCGTGGACATATGTCTTCTGAATGTCCCAATAGAAGGAAAGTTGTTATGCTTGCTACTGGTGAGTATGATAGTGAGGAGGAATCTCCTGTTACACCTGGTTGTGAAGACATGCCACCCTTGGAAGATGCTAGTGACGTGGAGGGTATTGATGACTCTCTTCCATATCAGTATTGGATGGTGTTTAGGTGTGTGCTCAACATGCAACCGAGGGAAGATGACATAGAAGAATATAGAGAGCATATCTTTCAAAATCGATGCTTGGTGGGAGACAAGGTATGTAGCGTAATTATTGATAGTGGATTTTGTACTAATGTTGCTAGTACCTTGGCAGTAGAGAAGTTGGGTTTACCTACTATTCCACACCCCACGCCTTATAGGCTACGATGGTTGAATGATAGAAGAGATTTATGGGTAAACAAGCAGGTTCAGATTGCATTTTCTTTTAGTACTTTTAAAGATGAAGTGTTGTGTGATGTGGTGCCCATGCATGCTTGTCACATCTTGTTGGGGCGACCATGGCAGTTTGATAGGCGAGTGAAGTATGACGGATACAACAACACTTACACTGTCTACAAGAATAACAGGGCTACTTTCTTGAAACCTTTAAAACCTGCTCTTGCATATGCGAATCAAGCAAAGATTACAAAAGAATGTAAAGAGAGAGAAGAAAAAGTAGCCAAAGAAAAAGAGGCTGAGAGAGAAAAAGAAAAAAGTAAGGACAAAAAGAGTGAGAGAAGACAAAAAGTGAGTGCTTTTGCACAAAAGAGCGAGGTGAAAAATGTTTTGTTGTCTAGGCCAACCTTTCTTGTACTTATGTACAAAGATGTTTATTTTACTAACTCTATTAACCATTCTTTGCCTAGTGTGGTTGTTTCTTTGATGCAGGAATTTGCTGATATTTTCCTTGAAGAGATACCACATGGTTTGCCTCCCTTGAGGGGCATAGAGCACCAGATTGACTTTGTTCCTGGATCGACTATCCCTAATAAATCAGCCTACTGAGCTAATCCTGACGAGACAAAGGAAATTCAAAGGCAAGTGGATGAGCTAGTACAAAAGGGATTCATGAAAGAAAGTCTAAGCCCATATTCAGTTCCAATTATCTTGGTGCCAAAGAAAGACGGGACATAGCGCATGTGTGTGGATTGCTGAGCCATCAACCAAATCACGGTTAAGTATAGACATCCTATCCCTAGATTAGATGACATGCTTGATGAGTTGTATGGTTCTAGTGTCTTTTCTACGATAGATTTAAAGAATGGATACTACCAAATTCGCATGAAAGAAGGCGATGAGTGGAAAACTGCCTTTAAAACAAAATATGGTTTGTATGAGTGGTTAGTAACGCCTTTCGGTTTAACTAATGCACCTAGCACTTTCATGAGACTAATGAACCATGTTTTGCATGCCTTTATTGGAAAATTTGTGGTGGTTTATTTTAATGATATCCTAGTTTATAGCAAAACCCTAAATGATCATGCGTCACACTTGCATGATGTTTTTATTGCTTTGAGAGAACATAAATTGTATGCTAATTTTAAGAAGTGTGCATTTTGTTCCGATTCTGTTATATTTCTTGGGTTTGTTGTAAGTTCTAAGGGTATTAGCATGGATGAGGAGAAGGTTAAGGCAATCCGAGATTGGCCTACACCTAAGAATGCGAATGAGGTAAGATCTTTCCATGGCTTAGCTAGTTTTTATAGGCGGTTTGTAAAGAATTTCAGCACCATAGCCGCACCCCTAAATGAACTAGTTAAGAAAAATGTGAGCTTTAAGTGGGGCGAGGAACAAGAGAGGGCATTTACCACTTTAAAGGAAACTTTAACTAGTGCTCCTCTTTTATGTTTGCCTAACTTTGACAGAGCTTTTGAGATTGAATGTGATGCTTCAGGTATTGGAATAGGGGCTGTTTTGATGCAGGATTCCAAGCCTATTGCATATTTCAGTGAGAAGCTTAATAGGGCAGCATTAAATTATCCCACTTATGACAAAGAGCTTTATGCTCTAGTAAGGACTCTCCAAATGTGGCAGCATTATCTATGACCTCGGGAATTCATCATTCATTCAGATCATGAGAGCTTGAAGTATCTGAAATCCCAAGATTTTGTTAGAGACTTGCATTCCAAGGTTCAGGCTAATATTGAGAAGAAGAATGAGCAATATGCTAGGCAAGCCAACAAGGGCCGAACTAAGGTTATATTCGAACCAGGTGACGATTCAGATTCGAGGACGAATCCTTCCGAGGAGGGAGGGAATGATGCGAATCAGCTTGCTACACGCCCTAACCCTAGAAGTGTTCATGATCCCTTGCTTGGAGTTGGAGGCCCGATGACTAGAAGCAGAGCTAAGCGGTGAGAGAGGCATTGTTGAGCCTAGTCCAAGAGGTGCAGACCAAGGAAAGAGTAGCTGGGCCAAGTTCAGAGTTGAGATGGATCACTTATCTGTCTCTTGTAGAAGGTGCACATGGGCCAACTTGGAGCCCAAGTTTGGAGCAGGCCAAAAATTATGTTTAATTTAATTAGTTTTATTTTTGGGCCTTTATGTTTATGGGCCAAAACATTTAATTAGTTTTAAATTCATTTTTTAATATTTTGGGCCTTTATGTCTATGGGCTAAACTGGGTATTAGGGTTTTATTAACTTTTTTAGAGGATCCATCATAGCTTGTAGCCTCCTAGCCGAATTGCCTATACAAGGAATTCGTGTATGCCTTTGCAAAACAGTTTTTGAGATTAATATTATTCAGTTTCTGAATTATTGAGTTTCTCTAGATTGAGAGCTTCCCTGTTGTTCTTGGGCAAAGAACTTGAATTTGAACTTACCAAGGATCCTTCATTGTTAAGGGTTCACCCTATTGCGATAACCAAGGTCATCTCACAGTTTGGTATCCAAACACTCCGTTTCGATCCTTCGGGTACGCGAACGCATCAGATTGCTTTTGGTGTCTTGTTCGTTCAACTATCAGCAAGATAGCCACCATTGGCATAGTCCCCAACTGTATATAGTCACTATTAAAGGTAATAATTTTTTTTTTCTCTGGTTCTCTTATACTCCTCTATCACATATCTCCCCCATCAATTTATGTACAAACGAAAGTAAAGCCAAAAACTACAAATTCTATTTGCAAGATTGAAAAATCAGGTTAAGTTTCAAAAGGTAAGTTTGGGAAACGTGGTTCCCACATGGTGTCGGCATTATACCTTAAGAAAACACAAAAAAAAAGGCATAAAATTAATTTAATGAATAGACGAGGAAGTATATAATAACAATAATAATTAAAACAATATAGATGGAACATGAGAACAGTGAAAATGAAACTTTCCTCATCCAAATGGAAATGATTGAAAGCAATTTGGATCAAAGCCAAGATTCCAGTTTGGTTTGGGAAATCACTATAGTTCCTGTTGTACTAGACGACTACAGCAATGGTGAATTTGATTAAGCTCACCCTCATTTTTCTCTCACCTCCCCAAGTGTGGTAACAATTTTAATTTCTGCAATGGGAGTGTTCATATTTTCTTCCAAGAGAAAGAAGGAGTTAAGAAAGTTGAGAGAGAAAATAGGGGCAAGTTAATCGGTCAAGAGAAAAGGGATACAGAGTAATTAATGATGTTTTTATTATTTTAAAAATGAATTTTAATGGAGTGATGTGTAATCATTTCAACCATTAATTATTTTAAGGTAGATAAACTTGAACTTTATTTTCTATATTGCGCCCATTTTAAAGGATCCAAATTCATATAAATTTGATTGATGACGAATTTTTCAGGATAAAAAATAGTTATTATTTGATACACCGACAGTGAAAAGTAAAATATATACACAAGTGACCAAAATTTTATAGTTATTTTTATAACAAGCCAAATTATAGACATAAATATTCCTAACCAATTTATATATCTTAATTTAAGATATTTTAATATTTTAAAATGCATTTTTATATAAAATTATAAGAACATAAAATAAATGGTCATTATTGATTATAAATATGAATTCTAATTTTATCACTTTTTATCGTATTTTATTGAAGCTAATCATATATAAAGTATTTAATACTACCTAAATCATTTCTAAGATGATTTATGAAGTGTTTATTACAAAAAAAAAAAATATAATTCAAGCTGTTTATGTAAATTTTAAACTTCACGACAGTGTACCAAATATAAATTTTAAAAAATATTCTTTATTTCATAGATTTGCTTTAAATTATCATAAGGAGTGCCATGCAAATCTGAAGCCAAGAGGAAGTTAAACCCTTGGCACATATATTTCCTTCTCTATATGACTTATACATATGTATAAATATTTTTAACTTCCCTTTTTTCTACAGATCCATTCAAATGTAAAAACATAATATTATTTTGTTGTGGAAAGATGACATTTAGGACTAGATTCAAGTATCAACATATACAAAATTTAAAAATCTTCACGTTGGCAATATAAATTAGAGAGAAGAGAACTTTTTATTTCATTCCACTATGTAAATAATTATCAGTGAGTGACCTCTTGATCACACACATGTATTCCCACATATAAGTAGGAGCACCTCATCAGTTTTAAAACCTCTCCCCATCAACACTCTTCATCAATATTAAAAACTAATAAGAGGATGACAGTGATATATATATATATATAACACTGTCACCGCCACAAGTGTGCCTGCACCATCTTATTGAAAATCATGGAGGAAGTTCTTTCAACAGTTTTTGGTGCACCAACACTTAAGACGCTTGCATGTGCCACTGAGTAAGTGATCTTGCGTGGTGCAGGTCACGTCACAACCAGCAAAGCACAGTCCCTTGTATTTACCACTCAGCACCTCACATGTTTTTGCCTCAGTCTGCACCATCATTTCTTCTGCACAGTCCATTCATTCAAAAGAAAATTAACAAAAGGAACAAAGTGATGGAACGTAAATATGATAATGCACTTAGATAATCAAATTTAAAAGCGGAACATAGCGTTAAAGTTTAAGAACTTACGAGTAGCAAAGATAATGATGAGGAAGAAGCAGAGACTAGCAAGTGATCTTTTCTCCATGACTGACTCAGATATTATATGTATCTTACCACAATATTGCTCTCAGATTTCAGTGAAGAAAGTGATTAACTAGGCGTGTTATATATAGAGCTAGCTGTTACTGCTTAGCCTATCAAAGTCATGGATAGCTGCTTGGTGGGAGCTGGGAAGTTGGAACTATGACGTAAATTGCTTGACCAAACGGCAAGAAATAAACCATATATAGGGGTTTAAAAAATCCACACCGGATAAACTTATGCATTTCTTTGTAGACCATGTGAAATGGAACACGTGACAAGATGAAGAATACAAGTCATTAAGAATGGTCCAACTGACCAATTAGCTAGTGGTTGATTAGATTAGATTATTTAACTTGTCCAATACATTACTTATAAATAAAAGATTTAGATAATTTTGAAGAGACTAAAATTACTAACTTTCATGTTCTCATGTAATAAAATATATATCTCATTTATACTTTATATACATACACACACACACACACACACACATATATATATATATGACATTATTTATGTTGTAATGGATCATCTTAAACTTCAATTAGACTCGTACTAAATTCACTTGTTACGGTAGTGAATATCACTAACGTAAGTCAAGGAGAGACGCAACCCCTCAGAAAGAGCTTTGGTATTTATAGTGCTCTGGTACTTGGAAAAGTCTACCCTTATGGAAGATTCTTTTCTTTTTGGGGCCGGGGATTTGGTTACACTTGTTAGATCAACGTCAGCCGGACAAGGGGTCAACCCATTAGTGATTCCTTAACGACAAGATGAAGGATATGCTCGAAGTGAAGTGGATAATAGTGGAGACTATGTTAATCTCTATGGTCCAACTAATTATTCTCACTTTGCGACTATGAGGCACTTTGGTTGACGAGAATGCCAGCGGAAGATGAGAAATGGAATTTGGTTACACTTGTTAGATCAACGTCAGCCCGACAAGGGGTCAACCCATTAGTGATTCCTTAACGACAAGATGAAGGATATGCTCGAAGTGAAGTGGATAATAGTGGAGACTATGTTAATCTCTATGGCCCAACTAATTATTCTCACTTTGCGACTATGAGGCACTTTGGTTGACGAGAATGCCTCATATAATTTTTACGTTAGTGATATTCCCATGTCTCACCTTGGACAAGTGGAAGTAGTCAAATTTTCCTAGTAAAGTTTTCATGGCTAGTTTAGAGGAGCATATAAAACTAGATTTCAGGAGAGACAATCTTATACAAGAAATGATAAATTCACAATAATTTTATGTTAAAGAACTATAAATAATTTGTAATATCCTTTTTTTACATTTATACATACGGCACAATCTAAAATTTAATTGAAATCACTTTAATTTTAATTGAATTTTTTTATATGATCTTAGGATAGCTCTTTTTTTTTGGTTGACAACGGGGCAAAGCCCAACAGAAACAAAACACTTAAACAAGAACAAGTCTGGGCATAGCGACCCCCAAACGGTCCGCAATCAAAAACATCTTAGGATAGCTCTACATCATAATTATAAATACACGTTTTCTATTTTGCTACATAGAATTTGTGGAATGTCATGATAAGATTTTTTTGTATGTATCATTTTACTAAACATAATGGGGAGACTATTTTTATCTTCATGCACCACCTGAGTTGGACCATTCTTAATAACTTGTATTCTTCATCTTGTCACGTGATCCCACCAAGCGGCTATCCATGACTTTAACAGGCTAAGCAGTAACAGCTAGCAAGTGATTGGTTCTCCAATCACAATGTTGCACTCAGATTTCAGTGCAGAAAGTGATTAACTTGGTATGTTATATATTATAAGGGTTTAGAAAATACTGACCGGAAAAACTTATGAATTTCTTTGTGGACCACGTGACAAGATGAGGGCTTTTCCAAGTTCCAGAGCACTCTAAATACCAAAGCTCTTTATGATAGTGACCCCATGGACAATATTCATGTAGGTGGAACTCTAGCACCTGAAACCTAGATTATTACATACATGATTGTAAATACCAGTTTTCTATTTTGCCACAAATAGTTTGTGGAATGTCATAATAAGATTTTTTTGTATGTATCACTCAAAATAGTGGCGGAAATTATTCTTATCTCTATGCTCCAAGTGAGTTGGACCATTCTTAATGACTTATATTCATCATCTTGTCACGTGGTCCACAAAGAAATGCATAAGTTTTTCCAGTCTGTATTTTCTAAACCCTTATATGCAATACACCAACTTAATCACTTTCTGCACTGAAATCTGGGAGCAATATTGTGATTGGAGAACAAATGACTTGCTTGCTGTTACTGCTTAGGCTTTTAAAGTCATGGATAGCCTCTTGGTGGGACTACGTGACAAGATGAAGAATACAAGTCATTAAGAATGGTCCAACTCACGCGGAGCATAGAGATAAGAATAGTCTCTGCCATTATTTTGAATAAAATGATACATACAAAAAAATCTTATGATCACATTCAACAAATTGTATGTGACAAAATTGAAAATTTGTGTTTACAATAATGATGCAGAGGTATCTTAAGCCCATATAAAAAAATTCAATTAAAGTTGAAGTGACTCCAGTTAAATTTTTAGATTGTGTCGTATGTATAAATGTAAAGAAAGTATGCTAAATTTTACCAAATTGTGATAGTTCTTTAACACAAAATTATTATGAATTTACCATTTTTTGTATAAGATTGTCTCTCCTAAAATCTAGTTTTATATACTCCTCTGAACAAAACATGAAAACTTTACTAGGAAGATTTGACTACTTTCACGTGTCCAAGGAGAGTCGTGTGAATATCACTAACGTAAAAGTTATATGAGGCACTCTCGTCAACCAAAGTGCCTCAGTCGCAAAGTGAGAATACTTAGTTAGACCATAGAGATTACAATAGTCTCCACTATATTATACACTTCACTTGGAGCATATCCTTAATCTTGTCGTTCAGGAATGACTAATGGGTTGCGTCCTTGGCTGGCTTACATTGATCTAACAAGTGTCACAAAACCCATTTCTCATCTTCTACATGGAGACATGGCCAAAAAAGGAAAATAATCTTCCACAAGAGAAAACTTTTCCAAGTACGACACTGACCCTGACTTTGTACTGAGGGGTTGCATCTCTCCTTGGCTTATGTTAGTGATATTCACTCGTAATGCCGTAACAAGTGAATTTAGTATGAGTCTAATTGAAGTTTAGGAGGATCCATTCCAACATAAATAATGTCATATGTATAAGTATAAATAAGATATATATTTTATTACTTGACAACATGGAAGTTCGCATTTTTAATTTCCACAAAATTATTCAAACCTTTTATTTATAAGTAATGTATTGGATATGTGGAAGTAGTCTTGTCTTTATGCTCCAGATGAGTTGGTCCATTCTATTTTAGTAGTTTTGGCTGTGATTTCAGGTTGGAATACGAAATCTGCAATTCCTAAAAATGACCTTATGACAACAAGTTTATCCGGTCTGGATTTTTTAAATCCCTATATATGGTTTGTTTCTTGCAGTTTGGTCAAGCAATTTACGTCATAGTTCCAACTTGCCAACTCCCACCTAACAGCTATCCTTGACTTTAATTGGCTAAACAGTCACAGCTAGCTCTATATATAACACGCCAAGTTAAACACTTTCTTCACTGAAATCTGAGAGCAATATTGTGGTAAGATATATATAATATCTGAGTCAGTCATGGAGAAAAAATCACTTGCTACTCTCTGCTTCTTCCTCATCATTATCTTTGCTACTCGTAAGTTCTTAAACTTCAACGCTATATTCCGCTTTTAAACTTGATTATCTTAGTGCATTATCATATTTACTTTCCATCACTTTTTTCCTTTTGTTAATTTTCTTATGAATGAATGGACCGTGCAGAAGAAATGATTGTGCAGACTGAGGCAAGAACATGTGAGGTGCTGAGTGATAAATACAAGGGACCATGCTTTGGTGGTTGTGATTCGACCTGCAAGAACAAAGAACACTTAATCAGTGGTAGGTGCAGGGACGATGTTCGCTGCTGGTGCACCAAAAACTGTTAAAAGAGCTTCATCCGATGGTGCAGGCACACTTGTGGCAGTGACAGTATTATATATATTAATTAACTATGTATTATGAAATAAATAAACCATACGCGTCTATACCATTGTGATCCACTTATTAGTTTTTAATATCGATGAAGAGTGTTGATGGGGAGAGGTTTCAAAAGTGATCAGGTGCTCCTACTTATATGTTGGAATACATGTGTGTGATCAATAGGTCACTCGCATATAATTATTTACATAGTGGAATAAAATAAAAAAATTCTCTCCTCTCTAGTTTATATTGCCAATGTGAAGATTAGTAAATTTTGAATATGTTGATACTTGAATCTAGTCCGAAATTTTATCTTTCCTCAACAAAATAATATTATGTTTTTACATTTGAATGGATCCGTAGAAAAAAGTGAAGTTAAAAATATTATATGTATGTTTGAGTCATATGGAAAAGGACATATATGTGCCAAGGGTATTCTCTTGACATTAGCTTCCTCTTCGCTTCAGATTTGCATGGTACTCCTTCTGAGAGTTTAAAGCAAAATCTATGAAATAAAGGACACTTTTTTTTTTATCTTGAGAAACTCTTTACTCATTCAAATTTATATGGATTTTGATACTCTAAATTGAGGGATGCACTTTAGAAAGTAGAATGCAACCTTACCCGCCCCCATCACCATTTAGTTTGCCACATACTCATCTCATCACAGTTAAAAATTATGGGGCCCAATCGAGTTTGGGTCAAATTGTCATCCTAAGTGGTATATGTAACTTATGGATAAGGAATGAGAATTCATGCTAAATTATTAAACAAGGGAGGTCATTGTAATTTCTATAAAAGAAAGGTGGTATTTCTATTTTTATCAAACCTAAAAGGAGGTTAATATAATTCACTCCAAAATTTAATCTTGATCATAATCGCAAGTAATAAAAGTTAGTTTTTGCAATTAAAAGTTTAAGGGGGCGTTTGCTACAAGTGTTATTTTTTCATTCCAAGGAATCATTGTTCCTTGGAATATTGCCATTCCGAGAAATGTTATAATTTATATTTGATCGGCCCTAAACATTCATGGAAATATGAAATAATATTTCTTAGAAATCTTCTATCTTTATGTTTTGTTTAAATATTACTGTCTTAGGAATTTTGGTTATTTTTTCAAAAATACCCTATCTATATTTAGTAAAAAAAAAAAAAGTCACTCTTTCTAACAATTGATGAATGCTTAATTGTAGCAAATTTGTGTCTTTTTTTTCATTTTTTTAATCAAAATCCCTCAATCTTCCTTGAGAATGCTATTTTCTTGGAATTTTTTTTTTTAAAAAAAAAAGTTGTACCAAACATGAGAATCTTACATTCCCAAGCTGGCATTCTCATCAATCTAAAAGGAATCTTCATGCTAAACTCCCACTAAGGTAATGTGCTTGTAGATGGTTTAAAAAGTTGAAACTTAAAAGGTATCATTGATGTTCATTGGCTGGGTTGGTTTGGGTTTCCATTACAAGAAAAAAACTTGAAATGGACCAATATTCTTCTCACGGTTGTCATGGAATTTCTCACAGACCATAGGGCGAGAAAAAAACAATTATGACAAAATGGATTTCTCACACGGAGTTTCTCATGGATAACTTGTGTAGCACATGAGAGCTTTTCACGTGTGAGTCGTGGATTTTCTCATGGACTTTTGTTCGTGAGAAATTGTGTCTGACAGATATTCGTGAGAAATTTCGTAAGAATTTTTCCTTTTTTTTTTTCCTAAAAATGATTGTTTTCTTTTTTCCTCAGCAATTATTAATGTCAATGAAAGGCATGATATATAAAAATAAAAATGAAATAATTCAAATAGAAATAGAATAAAAATTTATTAATCAAATGTAATTACAATAAAAAATGTTATACAATGAAGCAAAAAAAAAGTACAATACAATTTCCTAAGCCTTAATTCCCGTTGTCGTCGTTTCCCAAGTCCTCAGCTGCGTCATCCTCATCGTCAGTCGGGGGCTGTGGGGCCGCAGTAGATGATGCACACTGACCTCCCTGCAGTAGCTGAGCCAACATCATAGCCAGTTGCTCTATGGACGTCCCAAAGCCCTCAAAAACTTGGATCAATGGCACGAGCCAAGATAGCTCTTGCAGGGTGTCATGGCAGCCATATGCGACATCATCTCCGATAGGCGAAGATTGGGCTGGTTAGAGAGCTGGATACCCCATGGTTAAGCTGAGTCCAATAGGCGCCGGCCTGAGAATCCATGCCATAAAGAGGAAAGTTAGTACGAAATATATACATAAAATTAATTGACATAAAAACTAAAGAACTTCAAAAATACTTACATAAGTGGACTAAGCCTGTGGATGGACCTAGCCCTTGTTGGCACTGTGCTAGAGGTGACGAAAGACCTCCGGTGGGTTGTGCTCTTTCCCCAACTCCTTCGTCTACAAAAAATTCCAATCGTTCGTAAATAGAAAGAACCATAACTTTTAAACATATATAAAATTAAACAACGTTATTAAATCAAAAACTTACTAGCCTCCGTTTGTGTTCGGAAATGATGATTAAACCTCCCTTGTGATAAGCATGTCCTTGATCCAAGGACCGGTTCTTCTTGTTCCGGTCTAAGACCACCATGTACTTTTTGGAGGCCAATTTAACTCTTAGGGCCTCCAACACATTAAGCAACAACCATTCGCCATTCATCTTCTAGTTCCTGATGTCTCGAAAAAAGGCGCGAATGTTCATATTGCAGGTCCTAGACACATTTCCTCTGCATTAGAAAACAAAAGATCAAGGTTAGTAAACATTAAAATGAAATGGGTTTAAAATAAAGTAAAACTATCTGAGCTGAAATGATTACCTTCAACTCTATCCACTAGAGTTCCTTCACCTTATCAAGAACAGAGGTGAAATTAGGCTAGACTTCCTCATATTTCGACTTATAGATAGTTGAAAGGAAGTGGATGGGCTCCTTAGACGGAAGAAAGTTGCACAAAAAGAATAGATTGTTATTAGTTGAAAATAATAAACTATAAGCCCTAAAAAATATTTCAGAACTAGGTATTAGAATTAATTTACTCTTTCTTTCCGTATGGCCAGATCCACATCCGACCATCAACTGTTGGGGAGCTGGGCGATGGTGACTCCGAAATCGTCGGACTTACGACGAGCCTCTAACAGCCGATGATGCGGATCCCGGGGCGGCGGCTCCTGAGTACCCCTCATGCATCGCACTGGGCGGCTATGTACGTACCAACCCAAGGGTCAGGATAAACAAAGGCACGGCTGACTTTGTATGAGAAGGTCGAGCAATAGCCTTGCCTCTGTCTCACTTAGAGGGCTCGGATGCTGGAGATGAACGCCTATAATCGTCTGATATTTGTCATACAAAAAAAAATATTAAAAAGGAAATTATTTATACAATAAAATCACTAACCCCTAAATTAACAAACCCTAACCTCTAAACCCAAAATCCTACCCCTAAACTACAAACACTAAACCTTAAATTCTTAAACACACCCTAAACCCTAAATCTCAAACACTAAATCCTACCCCTAAACCAAAAACCCTAAACCCCAAACATTAAATCTTACCCATAAATAACAAATCCTAAACCTTAAATCCTAAGTCAAACCCTAAATCCCAAATACTAAATCCTTACCCCTAAACCCTAAATTTTAAATCCTAAACCCTTAACCCTAAATCATTAAACCCCTAAATCCTAAGCCCAAATCCCTAAACCCCTAAAACCTAAACCAAAGTGTTAAATTCCTAAACCTCTATCCCTAAACCATAAACCAAAAATTAGGCAGATCCCCTAAAAATTGAACATTTCAAGAATTTAAAATTCCCCACAATTAGTAGAAACACAATCACAAAATTACAATTTATTCACTAATGAAAAATTACATAGCAGTAGAGGTAAAAACTTACATAGCAATAGAAAAAATTATAAAACTATTTCTACACCATTCAGAAAATTCAAAAAAAAATTCTAGAATCATT
>QAOA01003675.1:141747-208671 GCA_003255065.1 Cercis canadensis | reverse complement strand
CGTGAGAAAAATCCTTGAGTAAAATGCTTTTTTCTTATAGTGTTCAGCTAAACCCAAACCCAACCCTAGACTTTTCTTATACAATACAACCCAAAACAAAAGACCTACAACCTAACCAATCCAAACCATAAAAAGCTGGTTTGGGTTGGTTGGTTCTCGATTTGAAATGAAGTTATGTACCAAAATACAATTTATAAAAATAATTAAAGTTTTGGAAAATATCTTGTCAATTAACTTTCATATTCCAATTTATTATTGAAAATGATTTTATCTTCTAATTACACTGCATAATATTTGTTAATGGTTAAGAAAGTCTAGGAGTTGTGTATGTAAAATTTGTGAAAATATACTACAAGTCAAAAGAGTCATAATTAAGAGAGATTCACGAGAATTTGAACCAGTTTGATTTCTAATTTTATTGTGGTATATTGTATATATTATATAATATATTTTTTAAATATGCTTTTTTTGGTAAGTAATTGGGTTGGGTTAAATTGCTTTACTTTTTTTGGTAATCCAAACTCTAACCAACCCAAAATTTATTAAAAACTTCCAACTCAACCTAAAGAACATATATAGAAATTTAAACCAAACCAATCCATTAGTTTGTTTAGGTTGCTCGGTTTTGTTGGGTTGGCTTGGGTTTTGAATAGCCCTAGGTTTATTCTCGCTATCTTTAGTGAACCAATGGTTATTAAAATTTTACAATGGAACAAATATTTGAAAGAGTCATTAACCCCACACCCCCAATGGCACCATAACGTTGACACCCCTGATTCAATTTAGGGTAAAAATCATGGGAAAACCAAGCATGTACATTCTTCACAATTTTTTTGTTTGATAATGGTCACTTACATAGACATGGGGATGAATAAGCAATAGATGCAAAGATGGGAAGATGACAATCTACCTAGTTGAACTTACACCTAATATGATTTACACCTACTCTTATCCTCTCATTAAACTACAATCTAATGTTTTGAAGAAGATGGGAGAAATTCAATTGGCTTTCAGGTTTTGTTGTCCGAATAAGATCAATCTCTATCTACTCTACAGATTGTCAGATGCTTCCTAGATTGCATTTTGGTAAACCATTGACTCCAACTCAATTTAGTGCTTTAAGGAAACAAACTGTTACACTTCTTTCATCCACATTAAGCAAGAATGAACCCCCACCGTGGAGAGAGGTTGTGCAATATGTGCTTGATTCTCGTGAAAATATATGGAGCATGCGGAGAGGAAAAGATGATATTAACAGGATCAAAACTTTTTTGTGTGATTGGGCTACCTTGTGCACTTGCGTAAATGATATATGTAAGTGGAAGAATCATATTTCAACACTCATAATTTGTGTGGTTTTAGCTTTTGTGATTTGGAAACGTCAAATTGTGCTGCCTTAAATATTTTTTGCCTTATCTTGGATGTCAGCTTGCAGTATCCAATGAGGCCTGCTGGAAAATGAAGAAGAGTGGGAGTAAGTCCCACATTGATTAGAAAAAAGCAAGACAAAGAGTATATAAAGTGAAGTGTCACAAGTCCAAATGCCTTAGGCATTTTGGACACAAGTGGCACACTTTATATCTCACACAATACTCTCCACAAATATGAAGACTTGGATAGGGCCCACTCAAAATGTCAACATGGTATCAGAGCCCACATGGCTTAACAGCCCAAATCCAAGACCCAGACAAGACCTGTGGCCTCTGAGACTCAAGCACCAAAAAAAAAAAAAAAGCACAAGCCCAGGGGGCAAAAAAAAGAAGCAGACTTGTGGCCTCTGAGGTTCGAAGCTTAGGCTGAGATTTAAAAATGATTAAAAAATGGCAAGTCATAACTGGGACAAAAAAAAAAGTCCAGGTGGACTTGAGGGGGAGTGTTGGAAAATGAAGAAGAGCAGGAGTAAGTCCCACATTGATTAGAAAAAAGCAAGACAAAGAGTATATAAAGTGAAGTGTCATAAGTCCAAATGCCTTTGGCATTTTGGACACAAGTGGCACACTTTATATCTCACACAACACTCTCCACAAATATGAAGACTTAGATGGGGCCCACTCAAAATGTCAACAAGGCCAAAGCATCTATCTCTATGGGATATTCAATTGTCTCATGCTCTAATGCAACTAAAGAACTGGAATTGAGTTTATTTGATTGATATTAAATTGACATGTTAATATAGATCCATTACAACTAAGAAAGCTACTAGATAAGGACTTCTACTGATAACTAATGTAGATAACTAACTAAGATAAAGGCTATTGCAGATAAACAATAGCAAAACAGATAACTAATGAAGATAAAACATAGCAAGCTAAAAGTCCTCTCTTTTCATGAAAATTAGAGCCCCAACCTTGCATGCAACCTTACTCATGCAGCATAGCATGGGTTGGGCTTGGACAATCGAGTGTTATTCTGCCCCCCCCCCCCCCCTCTCGATCATGTCCTTGTCCTCAAGGGCCTCAGTTAGGAACTTTGGATATTTTCCCCGTAACTCAGATTAGTAACCCAGCGGTGCTGTAACGCTTTGTCTAGTATAAACTCAATTGTCCCATGCTCATCTATTGGCGGTATGGCTACTACAACCATTGGAGCTTCACCTATTGTTTTATGCAGCAATGAAACATGGAAAACATGATGGATGCAAGCTTCTAGAGGAAGTACCTTGCCCACACATTCTAGTATATGGTAGGAGACATAAATTTTGCTTTCTAGCTTCCTATGTGCTCATTTAAAGACAGAGGATTGGCGGAATGGTGTAGACGTAAGTATACCTATTCTACAACCCTAAACTTGATATCTCGTCGTTTCTTATTAGCAATCACCACCATGCACTATTAGGCCATGTGAAGCTATTCCCTTAACTGGAGCAAGACACCATCTCTATCTTGCAAAGCTTGTTCAACTTCATTCAAGCTTGTGCTACCCATTTCATACTACAATAGCTTTGGTGGAGGTCGGCCATATACCATCTCGAATGGCGTCCATTTGGTAGCTTCATGGAAGTTGGTGTTGTACCAATATCTACCCCTGCCAAGTACTTTCCCCACAACTAAGGGTGCTGAGATACAAAGAACCTTAAATATTGTTCAAGACATTGGTTAACTACCTTGGTTTGCTCGTCTGTTTGAGGATGATAGGATGTGCTTGTTTGGAGATGGGTACCTTGTAGCCGAAAGAATTATTTCCAAAAATTGGAAAGGAATACGGGGTCACTATCACTGATGATGGTCTACGGCATTCCATTTAGCTCCATCACACCATCAACAAAGAGCTTCGCCACTATCTTGGAATTAAAAGGTGTGCTAATGATAGGAAATGAGCATATTTGCTAAGCCTATCAACCACAACCATACTTACATTTATTTTTATTTTTTTGCAAAGGTGGGAAGACCCTCCACGAAGTCCATAAACACATCTTCCCAAACTTGTTCCGGAATGGGTAGTGGTTGTAACAAGCCGGCTAGGCTTTGGGCAAGGTATTTGTTGCGTTGGCAAGTATCACATGCTGCCACCCATTTCTTGACGGAGGGGCATAGTCCCTACTAGTAAAAATCCCTCCTTACCCGTTGGTATGTCTTAAGTTCTCCTACATGCCCTCCAATAACCGAGCCATGATACTCTTCCTAAATGCGAGGAATGAAGTTACAGGAAGGTGGAAATACCAATAGGTCATGGTAGAATAAAATGTCATTTTTGTCATGGAACCCAACTCCATTCTGTTCATGGAACCTAGTGGCGCCTTCTTGGAGTCGTTGGTGCAGGTTGACCAAATATGGGTCAATGGTGTCGGCATCACATAACTCTTGCATGATGGAGAAGTGAGAGGTTGAGACAACTAGTAGACATGTGGAATGTCTAGATAGTGCATTTGCTGCTGAGTTATCTTTCCCTGGTCGCAAGCAAACTTTGTAGTTATAACCCATGTAATTTGGCCACCTATCTCTGTTGCTTTGGGGTAGTGGCCTTTTGTTCAAGAAGGTACTTAAGACTTCTGTGATCTGTGATGATGATGAAATGTTGTACAAATAAGTAAGGACGCTAAATCCGGATTGCTTCCAAGATGGCCATCATTTGTTTGACATAAGTGGATTTTGCCGTAGAAGACGGACCCAACGCCTTGCTTAAGAATGCCACTGGTTTTCCAACTTGTGAAAGAACAACATCCATGCCACTGTCATTTGAATTTGTTTCCACTAAAAATGTTTTGATGAAATCTAGCATAGTCAAGACAAGAGCATTGACCAGGATATGTTTAAGTTGTAGAAAAGCCTATTAAGCTTCATGACTTCACTTAAATCCCCATTTTTTAAGTAATTGTGTGAGAGGAGCTGCTACCCATTCATAATGTTGGATGAATTTTCGGTAATACCCAGTGAATCCCAAAAATCCTCGTAGGTCAGTAATAGACCGAGGGTATCGCCACATATGTATAGCTGCAATTTTTCAAGGGTCCATCAAGACACCATTATGTATGATGATGTGGCCTAAATAATCCACTTCCTTCCTACAAAACCTGCATTTGGAAAGCTTAGCATAAAACTGGTATTGAACCAGTGTTTGTAAAACAAATTGGAGGTGAGTAAGGTGAGTTTCCCAATTAGCACTATACATTAATATATAATCAAAGAAAATAAGAACAAATTTGCATAAGTTTGAAGCAAACATAATATTCATTGTAGCTTGGAATGTTGCTGGGGCATTGCACAACCCAAAAGGCATTACTAGATACTTGTAATGCCCTTGGTATGTACAAAAGGTAGTCTTGGGTATGTCTTGTGGCTGTACTCATATTTGATGATATCCAGAACGCAAGTCCAGTTTAGAAAAATAATGGGATCCGTGTAGTTCATCTAGCATATCCTTAACTATGGGAAAGGGAAACCTATCCTTGATAATGACTTCATTGAGGGCTCGGTAGTCTATACAAAAACTCCAGCTTCCATCCTTTTTACGTACTAGTAATATAGGACATGAGTAAGGACTAGTGCTCGGTTAGATAATGCCCTTGTGTATCATCTCAATGACTTGCCACTCAATCTCATTTTTTTGGTGGTAAGAGTAGCAGTAAGGTCGTACATTAACTGGTGTAGTCCCAGGTTTAAGTTGAATCTGATGATCAAACCCACGCGAAGGTGGGAAATGTGCGGGTTCCCTAAATATTCTATTATATTGCTGTAATAATTTTTGCAACTCTGGTGCAACGTCATTTAATGATGGTGTAGCTATGTGATTGTCTTCGGTATGTAGTGTAAATAACTCATTGATTTATGCTTTGGTTTTGACAAGAGTGTGAATGGATTCAACATACACTGGACCCTCAGTTTGCCCATTTATTCGGTGTTTTCTTTCTCCATTTTCAAACTCCATAGTGAGTTTTCCCCAGTCACAAAAGGTCGGTCCCAATGCTCCTAGCCATGACATTCATCCCTACAAGTGGTAGCACATACAATGTTGCCATAGAAGAGAAACCATCAATCCTTACTTGCACCCGTTGGCATTTCCCTTGGCATTTTACTAGTGAGCCATTTGCCACTAAGACATTGAAAGAGGCAGGTGCCGTGACTGGTAATTATAGCACTTCAGCCTTGCTGCTGCTGATGAAGTTGTGGTTGGACCCACTATCTATTAAAACAGAGAGTGGTTGATAAGAAATGTTGCTAGTGACTTTTGGAGTTTGTGGGTTTATCCACCCCTCTAGTGCATGTAGAGATATTTCCATTTCTCCCACATCCCCTGTTGTCTTTGTTGAATTATAAGCTTGATCCAATCCATAACAAAAGCCCAAGACCTAAATAGAGTGAAAGATATTTGGGAAATTTCTAGAATTTTCTAGTTAGTGCATGATGTCTCATCTCCAAGTTAGATAAGCCATTTCTAAGATAAAAGACTCATATCCAAGTCAAGTGACCAATTTTCCAAAATGGATGACTCAACTCCCAAAGCCATTAGCTTTTATTATGTAATTTATGTTTTGTGGTGTATGTTGATTGTATTCCCCTATAAATAGGGAAGCTTGTAAGTTGTTTTCATCAAGCAAGAAATATGAGAGTATTTTCAATAAGAAGCTTCTTCTTCTTCTTAAGTGAGTTGAATTAGAGAGTTAGAGAGTTTAGTTATTTTTGAGTGAATTTTCTTCCAACAAAGTGGTATCAGAGCGATCTGTTGAAAGGAAAGGCATCACTATAGCATATCAAATCGAATATCTCAACGAAAAGAACGCAACGCCACTGGAGTTAGCCTGATCAGAGTACGGACGCGCCGTCACTCTCTGCTGTAAAATCTCTGTCTAGAAAAATAGTTGAAGCTGCTGTAAAGAGAAGTTGAAACGAGACATGGCAAATGGTATGGCTTCTTTTCAAGTTCCTACACTAATAAATGACAACTACAATAATTAGAGAATAAAAATGAAGGCTCTTTTGGGTACACATGATGTTTGGGAGGTCATAGAAAATGGTTATAGTGAACCGGAGAATGAGGCTACTCTAACCTCAACTCAAAGAGAAAACTTGAAAGACACATGGAAGAGAGACAAGAAAGCTCTCTTTCTCATCTATCAAGCCTTAGATGATGATGGCTTTAAGAAGATTTCAAGTGCAAGCTCCACTAAGGAAGCATGGGAGAAGTTGCAAACTTCTTACAAAGGATCCGAACAAGTGAAGAGAGTTCGCCTTTAGGTGTTAAGAGGTGAATTCGAATCCCTTCAAATGAAAGCATCCAAGTCTATTTCTGATTACTTCACAAAAGTGTTGATCGTTTTCAACCGGCTGAAAAGAAATGGTGAAGAGATAAAAGATACTAGAGTAATGGAAAAGATACTCCACTCTTTACATCTCAAATTCGATCACATTGTTACAACGATTGAAGAAACAAAGAATTTAGAGGAAATGACAATCGAGCAACTCCAAGGATCTTTACAAGCCTATGAAGAAAAGCAAAAGAAGAAGCAAGAGACTTCTGAGCAACTCCTTAAAGTGCAACTCAAGGAGAAAGGAGAAACCCAAGGCTACGATAGAAATCAATGTGGTCAAGGAAAGGGTCGAGGCCGAGAACAAGGTACAGGTCGCGGTCTTGGATGAGGTTGGAACAACAGCAATTATAACAACCACTATGAAAAAAGGAGATAGCTCACCAAGAGGTCGTGGAAAAGGAAGTTTGAACTCAAGGTATTCCAAATCTCCAGTTCAATGTTATAATTGTCAAAAGTTTGGTCATTATGCATCAGAATGTAGATCTCCTAACAACAAAGTTGAGGGGAGGACCAACTATGTGGAGCAGAAGACTGATGAAAAAGGAATTCTTCTTCTAGTACAAAAGGAGAATGATGGTGGCCAAGCAAACTCAAGGTATCTTGACATTGGTGCAAGCAATCATATGTTTAGAAGGAAAGACATGTTCGTAAAGATAGACAAATCAATTAGTGGGAATATTTCATTTGGAGATGATTCTAAGATACAAGTGAAAGGAAGATGTAACATTCTTATCCGTTTGAAAGATGAGAGACATCAATTTATTTCCAATGTTTACTATGTGCCCAACATGAAGAGTAACATATTGAGCTTAGGGCAACTCTTAGAGAGAAGTTATAATATTCACATGAAGGATTATGATCTTTCAATAAGAGATTATCAAAATAATTTCATTGCTAAAGTCCCAATGACTAAGAATAGAATGTTTATGATCAATATCCAAAATGATGTTGCAAAGTGTCTGAAAGCTTACTATAAAGATGCATCGTGGTTGTGGCATCTTCGATTTGGGCATCTTAATTTCAGAAGTTTAGAGCTGCTATCTAAGAAAGAGATGGTGAAAGGACTCCCTTACATCAACCATCCGGACCAGCTTTGCGAAGGATGTCTACTTGGGAAGGAATTCAAAAAAGGCTTTCCAAAACAATTAGAATCAAGAGCCAAGAAGCCACTAGAGCTCATCCACGCTGATGTGTGCGGTCCAATTAAACCAAGCTCTCTTGGTAATAGTAATTATTTCCTTACCTTTATAGATGATTTTTCAAGAAAAACGTGGGTGTACTTCTTGAAGCAGAAATCAAAAGTTTTTGGAGTTTTCAAGAAGTTCAAAGCAGCTGTAGAGAAAGAAAGTGGTCTTCAGATCAAGGCAATGAGATCTGATCGAGGAGGAGAATTCACTTCCAAGGAGTTCAAGGAATTTTGTGAAGTAAATGGAATCTAACGTCCTTTGACCGTTCCAAGATCCCCCAACAGAACGGTGTTGTAGAAAGAAAGAACATAACTATCCTCGATATGGCACGAAGTATGATCAAGAGTAAAAGATTACCTAAAGAATTTTGGGTAGAAGCTGTAGATTGTGTTGTGTACCTTTTAAATCGATCACCAACTAGAAGTGTATGGGGCAAAACACCACAAGAAGCATAAAGTGGAAGAAAGCCCGCCATCTCACACCTAAGAGTTTTTGGAAGCGTAGCCTATGTTCATGTGCCAGACGAGAGAAGAACCAAGCTGGATGATAAGAGTGAAAGTTTCATCTTCATTGGCTATGACTCAAGTTTGAAGGGGTACAAGCTGTACAATTCGAATAACAAAAACCTTGTAATTAGCCGAGATGTGATATTTGATGGAGGAGAATGAGATTTTGGATCTCATAACAACAACATTACTTTTGATCTTCCACTTGAAGAAGAGGAGCAAGCAAATGAGCAACCACAAGAAGAGTCGACAACCCTACCTACAAGGCCAACATTAGCTACCCTTAGAGACTCATCACCTTCATCAAGTGAAAGACTAGTGCCTCGTGAATGAAGACTACAAGATCTCTATGAAGAAATTAAAGTTCTTGATAATCTTACACTTTATTGTTTCCTTGTTGATTGTGAACTAGTGACTTTTCAAGAAGCTACACAGAAAAAGAAATGAAGAGATGCAATGGATGAAGAAATCAAAGCCATTGAGAAGAATGACACTTGGGAGCTAGCCACTCGTCCAAAAGGGCACAAGGCAATTGGTGTCAAATGGGTGTACAAGACAAAAAGAAATGCTAAGGGAGAGATAGAAAGACACAAGGCGAGGCTTGTTGCAAAAGGCTATAGTCAAAAAGCTAGAATTGATTATGATGAGGTATTTGTTCTTATTGCTCGCTTAGAAACTATAAGGCCAATTATTTCTTTAGCTGCTCAAAACAAATGGAAGATCCATCAAATGGATGTAAAATCTGCCTTCCGAAATGCAGTGCTTGAAGAAGAAGTCTATATTCAACAGCTGGTAGGCTATGAGATCAAAGGCCAAGAAGACAAAGTTTTAAAGTTAAAGAAGGCTCTTTACGGATTGAAGCAAGCACCAAGGGCATGGAATAGTCAAATTCACAAGTATTTTCAAGATAATGGCTTCACCAAATGTCCTTACGAACATGCTCTCTATGTCAAGATTAAAAATGGAGATATTCTAATAGTGTGTTTGTATGTGGATGATTTGATCTTCACCGACGATAATCCAAGTTTATTTGAGGAATTCAAGAATGTGATGGCTAGGGAGTTTGAAATGACCGACATGGGCTTGATGACATATTACCTTGGATTTGATGTTGTGTTCAAGAACAAGTCTCTAAGTTCACGCTGAGGATAAATGGAAATATTCACTTCTAGGTAGGCAAATTGACCCCAATACCCTATTTTTGAAATTTATTTACGCAAATACCATACTTTCAAACTTATTTACGTAAATACCTTAATTTTTATTATTTTATTTTTTTAAAAAAAAGGTGACGCTAGTGGCATCACCCTCATGTTCTTCTCTTCCTCTGTTATTAGGTGACGCTAATGGTGTCAACTTTTTTAAAAAAAAAGTNATGGTGTCAACTTTTTAAAAAAAAAAGTTAAAAATAATAGTAAAATAATAGAAAGCAAGGTATTTGCATAAATAAGTTTGGAAGTATGATATTTGCATAAATAAGTTTCAAAAGTAGGTTATTGGGAAAACAAAAAGAGAAAGAAGTAAGTGATCAAGGATGAGCATAGACACAATGTAAAAATGCTTAGGATAGTTCTTGAGGGTCGTTAGCCTAAACCCTATAGGTCCAAAGATATTATATTAAGGAGGTTGCTATCCTACCTCACCCATATGGGTGTGGTAAATACAGAAAAAAAGTTATTGGGAGTTTGAAGTAGAACAAACTTTTGATTTTGGTATCATCGCAAAAATACTGAAAAACTGAGTCATTCAGTATGTGTCAGAATAGTTAGTTCCTTGTAAAATCCATAAACAAAGCAATACTGGAAACATGCCGAAAAATAGATGATGTTTTATTAAATTCAAATTTTGTTAACAATTTGAGGATGTGACTCATATTAGGTGACTCAATTTTTTGATACTTTTGCGATGATACCAAAATTAAAAGTTGATTTTGCTCCAAACTCCCAATATTTTTTTTTTAGCTTAATTGCAATTTTGGTCCCCCTATTTTAACCACTTGAACGTTTTGGTCCTCCTTCTTTAAAAATGAACTATTGAGTCCCTCTATATTCATAAAATGTACAAGTTTAGTCCATTTATCTTTAAGTCAAAATTCTTAGGTTTATTTCAAGGTGTAAAGTTCTCTGATTCATAATCCCACCGTTCAGATTGAAGAGATATGTCTTGTGAATCTTTCCATTAAATTTCAGCTCGATCTAACGGTGAATAAGTCTAAATTTTTGGTTAGATAAAAACTTATGGTTTTGGTATTTTGGGCTGAGTTTCACCGTTAGATCGAGCTCAAATTTAGTGAGAAGATTCACAAGATGTAGCCCTTCAATTTGAATGGTGAGATTATGAATCAGAGAACTTTACATCTTGAAATAAACCTAAGAATTTTGACTTAAAGATAAATGGACTAAACTTGTACATTTTATGAATATAGAGGGACTCAATAGTTCATTTTTAAAGAAGGGGGACCAAAATGTTCAAGTGGTTAAAATAGGGGGACCAAAATTGCAATTAAGCCTTTTTTTTTTTTATATGGTTGAGATATGATAAATTCCCCTAACATTGAACTCAAAATTGACATAGCACCAAAATCCACAAATACTAATATAAAAGCAGGTGACAAATAATTTATCCTGATATAAAAATCATACATTCTATCGTTGAACTATAATCCAATGGTATATAGCAAAATAGACATACACAAAAGTATATGTGTGCTACAGTATTTTATTAATCGAATATTTCAAAGGAAGAGTAACGACACCTGTGATAAGATTGATTATACATTAACAAATACATAAGAACATACGTCAAATATCTATGACATGAGTCAAACTCAAAATTAGCCTCTTCGTCTGCAAATTACATTTTCAGCACTACAAAATATTCCACTCATTGGACATGGATACTGATGATGCCTGTGTCGAGCTTGAGGTCAAGAAGATCTTAAGG
Source organism: Cercis canadensis (assembly GCA_003255065.1). NCBI lineage: Eukaryota > Viridiplantae > Streptophyta > Magnoliopsida > Fabales > Fabaceae > Cercis > Cercis canadensis. The sequence continues at coordinate 197,290 of QAOA01003675.1, read as the reverse complement.
TCGAGTGGTAACTAGGGACTCGAATTGCACAAGTGAAAAGAACCTACGGGCTAGGTTGAGATACCCGAGCGCCGATGATCAAGTTAGATTGGTCTGAGCGTAGAAAGGTAATGAACGAAGGAAGAGTCAAAAGTCCTTATACTTGTAACAGGGGGCTATTTATAGGGGAGCACTGAAGGGTAGGATGGTAATGTGCAAATATTGACTTGGTTGGGCCCTTAGTCAAATGGGCCTCTAAATATGAGCCTAAGAATATGGGTATCTACACTTGCCCCCTGCTTAAGCTCGGAGCTTGCCATGAATGAGCTCCAAGGTTCAAGAAGGGTTACACAATGACGGTTTACCGCGACTGTTCATTACTCAACGTAGGGCCACATGGCACAACGTGAATGGTCATCCTGATAGTCGTCATGATGACCGCTGCGGTTTATGCTTTTTGAGGCAAAAAGGTTGCTATGAACGTGACGTTTGGACTTCCCGAGCTAAGAGGAGGTAATTTACCATCTGTTAGATTTAATCAAATTAGACCGTTATATATTTTCTTTGTTTCTTTCTATAAATAGGGAGTTCTGGGATTTCATTCTACCTTTTTATGAAATCCTTAGAGATCGGTGATTAGGTCAGTGCAAGTTTAGCAAACTTGTGTCTTTACTTATTTCGAAATTTTTTTTGCTCGGTTGATTTTTGCTAGATAAACTTCATCTCATCTTTTAAAGACTTTGCTTTTCCTTTGTTTTTGGGTTGATCTCAGATCGGGTTGGTAGAGATAAGTTCATCTTCGAGTGATTCCCCTAATAAGTCCTTTATCCCTCTCTTTGTTCATCAAAGTGAAAGGTTGATTCGCTCGTCGATCCGACCTAGTTATATTAGGCAAATGAAAGAAAATTTTAGTAGCATTAATTGGGATTATCATGACTTTGACTTAAAGGCTTATCCTCAGAATTCCCCTATTTGTGATAACTGTCCAAATAACACTTTTTTTCACTTTTAGCCTAGCGTATATAAAGAGAACGAGGGCCGAGATTCCTCTTACTGATTTTGAGATGAATTTCTTACAAGTTGTGAACACGGCTCCTACTCAACTCCATACCAATGGGTGGGGCTTTCTTCAAGATTTTCAAGTGATGTGTAATTTACTGGCTGTAGACGCCCGAGTAGATGTATTTTTATTTTATTTGTTTACTTTAAAAGATACCAAAGAGTCTGAGCAGGAATTTATGTATATAGCTGGTTGTCCTCAGTTGTGCTTAATGAAGGTTCTTGAAGAATCAACGAAAGGATGGAAAGATCAATTTGTCCAAGTAACCGTGCTAACCTGGGATAGAATACCTAGGCCGGATAAGGCTTTTTTCTTATACGAGAATGGAAGTCCTCGATTTCCTTTAAGATAGAACTAATAGATTAACAAAATCTAGGCTTTGGCTCGGCCGAGTATGACAAGGAAGCTCATTGAATCATAGGGATTATTTTCCAGCTGACTTAGGAGAAAGCTGGGTTAATCAAACTAAAAGCCAAAGACTTAATTGATCTGTATTTACTGCTTTCTTTTTGATAGATTTTGTGAAGACCATTAACTGACCTTGTTTTGTTTTTGCAGACGATAAAATCTCTAAAGCAGACATGGTTCGTATGTCTAAGCTAGTGAAAATTTCTACTCAGAAGAAAAGCGGGGTGCCTGAGGTAACAATTGTTGAGCCGGTTAGAGTGGTTCCAACTGAAAAACATCGGCCCGAAGCTCGTGACAATACTCTTGTTGTTGATCCTCCTACTGCTCCTCAGGGAAAAGAAAAAATGGGCGTGAAGAGGCAAAAAACCTCTTTAAGGTCCAAGTTTTTGAGGCCGGACCTTGCCTGGAGTCATCCTGGCAGCGACCCTAACTTAGAGGTTAGGCACTTTGAACTCTTTTCTGCTCTCATGGCCGAGGATGATAGAAATCACTCCAGTATCTCTATTTTGAACGCGCAGTTCCTTTTTAACTAGAGGTTAGATTCAATGATCTCCCCCTCAGATAGAAAAGAGCTGCCAAAGCTTCAGATGCCCTGCTACATAAATTCTTGGTATCCAACATAGCTCGAAACCTAGTGGTGGCTCGAGAGCTACAGGAAAGGGCATTCAAAGTAGATGATGCTATGAAAAAGCTGTAAGAGGAAAAGGAGATTGCTCAGGCACAGGCTGAATTTGCTAAGGATGCCTTAAAAAAGACCTAATTTGAGATAAATGAGGTCATAAGTCGAAACGAAGAATTGGAGAATGAACTCACAGCTGATTAGGAAAAGCTATGGGTGACCCTCGATCTGGCTAGTTTTGCCAAGATTAGAGAGAAAAAAACTTCAATATTAGAGAGATTGTCGCCATGACCGAGCTCGTCAATCCAAGGCTAGGCTAAAATCCCAAGCTGAGCAGAAGATTGGGGAAAATTATGTTGCTGCCTATGAGAAAGGTTTTAACATGACCATAAAGTAGGCAAAGCTACAGTTTCCCGATCTTAATCTAGAGGGCTTTGATTATTATAAGAAAGTTTAGGATGGTCAGCTAGTGGAGGAGGCGAAAGAAGATGAAAAGGACGAGGACGATGCCGAGCTCCAGATTGAAAAGTCCAGGGAGGATTTTGACTCATCTTCCGATTGCAAGGTTGTTGAAATTCACTGAACTAATGGCGGTGTAAAGGAATAGTTTTAGGATTTTGCTAGTCATTTTGCTTCTTTCATACTTGACTTTTTTATATGAATGAAATTTTTCTATCTCGATTGTTTTTATTAGTTCTACTTTTTTGAGTTTGGCGACTTTAGTTTGAAAAAAATGCTCAGGCATCCTTAGGTTCATCTAGGGACCTTTAGATATGTCAACAATTTGAATATGACTCGAAAGCTCTCGTTCAGTTTCTTTAAATAAGTAACCAAGATTTTGCTTAGAGAGTTAAATTTTGACCAAAATATGACTGGAGGAATTTAGATAGGTGGTTTAAATTTGTAAATATATGTATGTAGATTGGGCATCGAGGTTCATTTCAAAATATGCCTTAAGTTATTTGAGATACATTTTGAATATGGCTCAAAAATTATAGTCGATTATCTAATGACTTGAAAACTTTAGCTTGATTTTATAACAGCTCAACTATTTTACTTGGTCTTGATATCCAAAACGTTATTTCACCTTGGATGTTTAGATTTATCCTCGAATTATAGTCCAAAGCTTGAAATTAATCGGTTGAATTCAACTGGAGACGTGAATGAGTCTTTTTGATCCAATTAATTTTAAGCTCATTGATTTTACCAGCTTGAAAGATATTGGTCATTTGAGGGCATTGGCCCTTGATTCATTGTTTGCACTCATAGTTGAGGTTGCAAAACACTTGATTTAGCTCAGTATTTTTACTGGCTCGAAAAACATTGGTTCTTTTGAGAGCGTTGGCCCTTAATTTAGTGTTTGCACTCATAGTTGAGGTTACGAAACACTTGATTCAGCTTAGTATTTTTACCAGCTTAAAGGAGATTAGTCCTTTTGAGGGCATTGACTCTTAATTCATATTGGTCTTTACACTCATTAATATTGAGGTTGCAACTAGGTTGAAGGACATTGGTCATTTGAGGGCATTGACGCTTGGTTCAGCTTGGTCTTTGCACTCATTAATATTGAGGTTGCAATTAGGTTGAAAGACATTGGTCCTTTAAGGACATTGGCTCTTGATTCAGTGTTTGCACTCATAGATGAGGTTGCGAAACACTTGATTTAGCTCGGTATTTTTACTAGCTTGAAGGACATTGGTCCTTTTGAGGGCGTTGGCCCTTGATTCAATGTTTGCACTCATAATTGAGGCAATGAAACACTTAATTCAGCTCATTATTTTTACCGCCTAAAAGGACATTGGTCCTTTTGAGGGCATTGACCATTGATTCAGAGTTTGCACTCATAGTTGAGGTTGTAAAATGTGCTTCATTATGATTCATATATCTTGATGTTTATTACATTTACTACAAGAAAATTGTTAGATTCCAACAGAAATTTTCCGTTGAAATTTTGAATTCTAATAGAAATTGAAATTTGGATTGTTGGAAAAGTAACCGTTAAAATTACAATTTTCAACTAAAAAATAATTCCAACGGAATTTTACCGTTAAAATTTTTAATATATTTTAAAAAATATTTAAAAATATAAAATAAAAATATATTTTTTAGTTTTGGTTTTTGAAATTCCAATGGAATGAAATTTCCGTTGAAATTTTCTTAAAGTTTTTTTTTTAGTAAATTCCTAAATAATACATAGTTCTTTGTTTTTTTTTTCTTATATACCAAAAGAAAACATTATACATGTAAAATATAAATAAAGATATATTTGAAGTGAATAAATTTTTTATTGAAGATATTTGACGAGTTACATTACAAAGAATTAATTGAATAAAAAGAATCAACAACCCACAACAAATTGCCTGCACTTGCACTGCAGAGTAATGATATTTACAATTTTTTTGCCACAACATTGTACAAATTGTACTATGTAGCAGAATATCCATGCTTGTTCCCATAAGTCCCAGAAGGAACACATTTGCACTCACATTTGCACTCCTCGCAGCATATTGCACAGTACTTTAAGCACCTATCTTGAACTCCTGCCTTGGAGCACTTGTCCCAACACATGTTGCTGCAATACGCTACAAAACAAAACAAAATCAATTTGCATAAATAAGGAATATTAGTGTTTCCATCAATTGACTACCTTCTCATTCTTTGTTTGGTCAACAACATAACTACTAATTTCAATTGGACCAGGCAAATAACTAAGTACACCATCCAGAAGTGGCTGTACCCCCCTGTACCAGTAACAACAGGAGTTGAAAAATATAATAAACATAAGGGTAACCATTATACAAACAAGAGTAGCCATAAGATATAATGTAGATTGTTCAAATATAAGATTTATAAGCAAAGAGCACAAAAAATATAAGATTTGTGTATATTTTATTTTCTTTATGATTTTCCCATGATTATAATAAATCCCTCTCTCTATATCTTCCATACTCCCTATACTTTCATTTCCTTTGCACGAAGGTTTGCATCTAGAACACTGATTTCAAGAACCAAATGATATCTTTCTTCCTAATTCCTAATAAAATTTATATAAAAAAAATTGTACTTTTGAGGTAAAAGATAATTTCATTGCCCCAAGAGCTACATGTTAAGGCAACTTTCCATCTCTAAACTAAAATATCAGAAACATCCACTGTAACTTAAAGCCAAAAGAAAGTCAATCCAACTCATCAACCCAAAAGATGCACTAAAAGCCACATAGAAGGGAGGAATGCATAGTGGATTGGAGACACCGAAAGCAACAACATTACAAATAGAACCTATCAAAAGTCAAATCTTAGAAAGAACCATATTAGAAACATTAGTAATGACATTGGTGTTCACGGACTTTCACTACATGACACAACAATTTTAGTGATACCAGTTATGAAGATAAGACCTGCTTTACTACTCCAATTAAATTTACTCTTTAATCTTCCTGTTTACTAGCTTCCATAATTCTTTCCTTCTTAATGATTAGCTTAGCAGCATATTCCCATATTACTGCGTATTGCATCTCAGTAAATTAATGAACCCATGGCATATTAGACTACAGACAAGATCAAACATTATGAATTATGAGCAAATGGATGGGCTACCTTTAATAGTCTTCTCTTTTGCACGGAGAATGAATACAGATGCCCTACCTAAGGCCACCATCATATACTTGCATAAACTTCATTCATCCAGAAGCAGTGAGCAAATGAAAGGGAAGAAAAAAGAAATATGACAAATTAGAGACACAGATTATTGGTGGTCACAGCTCCAAGGTTCAAGAGTGGATTGTTGGTAAATAAGGATTAATGACAAGTGCCATAATTACTTAGGCAGTGAGGCAATCCTGATGCTTCAAGGGGGAAAAAAAAAGCACACACACACGTCATAGCTTTGGTCTTTGCAACAAGCAGTTCATTGACACTTTGAGCCTGCCTGACAGTATCACATGCTCTAACAGAACTATTGAAAGGATTGAATGGGGTAAGAAAAGACAAAAAGAAGATACAAGTAGAATGACATTTCATATAGCTGTGTAATATATCTCATTAAGGTCAAATAAATTGTGTTATATAAGAGTGTAATATGTTAAGAAAAAAAAAAAAAAGAGTACATAACAGAAATAAAATCAATAACATTAAATCTTAATAGGAAGGTCTACCTCCTTCTAAAGCTTATATCTACATGATACAACTGTTTCTGGTTTATACACTGCTTCCAGCTTCTTGGTGTACTTATTAATTGAAGTATAACATAAAATTGGGAAGAAAATATTAAAGATAACCCCAGGAAATGCAGAGCAAATTAATCCTCCCAAAGACTTACCCCCAGTTTTCTTAAGCTAGCAGTTACATCCTCTTATTGCTGATGAAGGGTGCTCCTCAGGTCTTGAAATTCCTAGTTTTGATTTCATGAACAAATTTTACATAAGAAAATTTTGAATTGAAAGACAATAGTTGAGAAAAAAGCTAAATGCAATCTTATTGATCGAAGTTGATCCACTTCATCATTGAGTGTTTTCTTCAGGTCTGATAGCTCCTGCATGAACCAAAGACAAGGCATTGAGAGTGGCACCATTAAAAAAATCACCACATACATTACACAAGAATTCAATGCTAACATAATCTCTGAAGCATTTACAGAAGAAGAGCACAGTTATCTTAACCAACAAAAACAAATATGAGAGACACAATAAAGAAATTGGACCTATTNTGATAGCTCCTGCATGAACCAAAGACAAGGCATTGAGAGTGGCACCATTAAAAAAATCACCACATACATTACACAAGAATTCAATGCTAACATAATCTCTGAAGCATTTACAGAAGAAGAGCACAGTTATCTTAACCAACAAAAACAAATAAGAGAGACACAATAAAGAAATTGGACCTATTACTTGCATATTAATTCTTATGATCACATTATGAGAAGATTTAAGCTGATAAAACAAATAGGACCTGGACGACTCAGCATAATGCAAAGATGAACAAATATGAGGTAAGGACAGTCCATTATTTTACTATGGCAGTCACCCTGCATAATTCCATGTTTATAATTCCATGTTTATAATTCCATGTTTATAATTATCTATTAGTATGTATAATACATTAGAGATTTTAGTGAGTCGTTATTCAGTTCTGGGTGTCAAAAGTATGAGTTTCTGTCAAACTTTCTAACTTCAAAGAAACTGTGCATTAAACACAGCCATCATCTAGAATTCAAATAAACAACAATCTAATGCAGAACTACACCATTTATTGCCAAAATTGAACAGAGGACACAGAGAGTTCCAGCATCATTTGCTACTACTAAAGAAGCATTTCATATGTCAAGATTACATGGCAGCAGTACCTATTATATCCTAAGACAGACTTAACTTATTAAGGAGGATATGATATCAATATGTAATCTATTCACATCTACCGTAGATATATATATCTATCTAGTACCAACACTTATTGCTCACATGGAAACCAACTATTCTAAATGGGCTAGCTGTTTCATCTGGTAAAATTTCTTTCACTATAGTTACTCTTGTCTTTCCTACTTCAGAAACATCCTTGCCCAAGAGATCTGGACAGTTTTATATCTTAATAAAACAAAACGCGGTATTTGTTTAGTATAACAACAACAATAATGAAGCTAAAGGCTTTTAACATAACAGCCTAAAAGGTTTCCTTTGGGCAGAATCAACACTTTAATGCGTTAATTCTCTTGCCATAAGCACAGGTGATATGAATTTTGCTGTGAACCAATTTGTAGGACAATCTTTACATATGTCATAGGCCAAATCCCAAATCAGCACCAGGTAAAAAACAAAAAAAAGATTTACAAGGTAGAGCTAGTGCAAACATAAATGAATGCATCAAAATGTGACTAAAGGCAATATGTAATCTTCTAATAATTGCCCAAAAAAGCAAGAATTATATATCAGACAGTTTTTCTTGATAAGATGCAATAAACAAAACAGTTAACTATTAAAAGATTAGAAGACTAGAAAGGTATTAGTTAATTCCTGAAGATAAACCATTGCACAACATGCAAAGCCAATACAAAAACAGTAATATGAACACTTTTTTCTGCGCACCATAAGGCAGTGTTTTGGAGAGATTGATCATCACTTACATCATGGTAGACCATCACTTGTGTGTTTAACTTTGTCCTCCAATTTTGCAAATCCTGGTGGCCAGGAAAATATAAAAAAAGAAAAAGAAAAAGAAAAAAGGAATAGACAAAAACATAAACACAAAATCCACCAGTGGTTAGGATCGAAATGCACAAAGCAGGTAGAATTAGTGAAGTTAAAACTTAAAACAAAAGTTAGTTGCCCATAACACAGTCCAACGGCACAAAACAAGAGACTTGGATAAAGTTGAATTGCAAAAGAAAATCTTATTTTCTCGGTACCCAAACAGCTAATTTGCACAACCTTGAAGCTCCACATGAGCTCTTCTATTCTGCTTTCCAAAAAATGAGGAGATCACACAATCAGCAAGCATAGTGATCAAATACCCAGCACATGCCAACATAAACTCAAAAGGATACTCTTTCTTCGTCAAATCCTTGAACATCTCGTTGGCATCTGAGGAAATGCATCATAGCAGTACCCAGAAACACACCCCCTGCAAATTGGGTCCCCAAAACCAAAAACCCCTCGTTCCATTTCAAGCTGTACGGCGAAACCCCAACAACAAAAGTCGCAAAGAAGATGATAATCAAGCACCAAATTTTCGCTAGAATCAAAGGTTTTGCGAGGAGATTGTGAGTCGCGACAGAGATAACGAGGAAAAGGAAGCATAGCGACAACAACAAGAGAAGAAGGGAGCGAGATATTGGGATGAAGATTGAAGGGGGTGAGAGCAGCGAGACCTACAGAAAATTTTCATTTTTCTTTTCGTAGAAGGGTTTTTACTTTTTATATAATTTGGGTCAAGAGTTTTAGAAGATCGTGAGATTGAACGGCATAGCTGTGAGGTAAAAAAATTTCCAACCGTATATTCCATTAGAATTTTAAAACAATTTTTTTTTTGTTAATTCCAACAATAATTTTAACAAAAAATTTTAACAGTAATATAATTTTGTTGAAATTACCGTTAGAATTTACAAAAAAATATCAACCGTTGAAATTTTTAAAAAATTTCAACGGTATTTTGTTCTGTTGAAAAACAGAATTTTTTTTGTAGTGATTCTTGGTCCTAGGGACTTGGTGGTCTTCCATGGTTACAAGTTTGTAGGCTCCTTTTCCTAGCACTTCTTGAACTCAATATAGGCCTTCATAGTTTAGGTCGAGCTTGCTTTCATTGAGGTGCTTTCTGGTGACTCAGATTTTCTGAGGATGAGGTCGCCTGGTCAAAATTCTGTGTGTGTAGTATCTCGCGATTCTCTCTGTGTGTGGTATCTCGTGATTCTTCGCTTGTAGGCTAACATTTTAAGCCTAGCCTTTTCTCTTTCGTCTTTTAGCAATTCTAGGCTTGCATGCATTTCTATTTGGTTATGCTCGGCATTGAAATGTTCTCTTCTCCAACTAGGTTCTCTAACCTATACTGGTATCATTGCTTTGGCTCCATAGGTGAGTTTATAAGGTGATTTGTCTATGGAGGCTTGGGGGGGTGGTTCGATGAGACCATAGTACTCATGGAAATTCTTCTTTCCATTTGCTTTTGGTGTGATCCAGCCCTTCTAGTATTATCTGGTTTGCTGCTTCGACCTATCCATTTGCTTGAGGATGTTTAAGAGAAGTGAAGTTCAACTTGACCTATAGGTTAGCTTAAAATTTTTGGAACCCTGAGTTTGTGAACTGGGTCCTATTGTTTGTTGTTATTGTATACGAGATTCCGAACCTGCAAATGATGAAAGTTTGAACAAATTTCGTAGCAGCTTTTGTTGTAATGCTGGTCATAGGCTCAGTTTCAATCCATTTAGAAAAATAATCAATTGCAACAATCAAAAATTTCTTTTGTCTAACTACTACTGGGAAAGGACCCAAGAGGTCTTGCCCCCATCTGCAGAACAATCAAGGCTCGACTGTTGTATTAAGGTCAAAGGATGGTGTCAAGTGAATGTAAACAAATTTTTGGCACTTGTCACACTTTTTCATGAGGTCGGCGGCATCGGCCTTTAAGGTCGGAGAACTCCAACTGCCAGAGAGTTTGCTCCGATGTGGTGACAGCATATGCCTTCGTGAATTTCTCGCCAGATGTATTGTGATTGGTCTGTTGACATGCATTTTAGGAGGGGTGTAGTAGCCTTGTTTGTAGAGCACTTCTCCTTCTAAGTATAGTAGTTGCAAACCATCCATTGGCGCTTCCAGGCTGCAGCTTTCTCACTTGGCATATTCCCTGTTTTAAGGTAATGTTTGATTAGGGTGATCCAGGTTGGAGTTTCATTGTCTATGTTGAACACTTCGTCCTGTTTGATGCTTAGGCTGAGGAGCATTTCTTGTGTCACTGTTTGATTGTTTCCTGGTTTCTTGCTACTAGCGAGCTTTAAGAGGAGGTTAGCTCAGGAATTCTCATTTCTTGGGATGTGATGGATTTCAAATTTTTTGAGGTTAGAGGTCAAGGTTTTGACTTTGTCTAAATATCTAGCTATTTGCACATCTTTTGCTTGATATTCTCGTTTTACTTGGTTGGTCACAAATTGTGTATCGCTTAGGACTTTAAGAGCTTGTGTATCACCTCGTACTCTACTTGATTATTAGAAGTAGGGAATTCAAAGCGTAGAGATTGCTCTATGGTTATCCCTTATAGTCCTTCTACGATTATCCTTGCTCCTCCTCCTTTGAGATTGGATGATCCATCCACTGATAAGGTCTATTTGGTTTGTTCTTTTGATTGGGGCCCTTCTACTCGGGTGAATTCTGCCACAAAACTGGCTAAATCTTGGGCTTTGATTGCTCCCCGAGGTTCATACGAGAGGGTATGCTCAAAGAGCTCTACTAACCAGCCGAGCATGCGACCTGCTAGGTCGGGTTTATGGAGGACTTGTCTTATTGGTTGGTCAATTTGGATAGTTATTCGATAATTTTGGAAGTATGGTCTTAGGCAGCGGGCCGAGAGGAGGAAGGCTTAAGCGAGCTTTTCAATTTTGTGGTATTTAAGTTTCGAGCCTTAGAGGACGTGACTGGTGTTGTATATGGGGAGTTGAAGTTTGTGCTCTTCTCCGACAAGAGCCGAGTTGATAGCCTGGTCGCTATTGGCAAGGTATATGTACAATGTTTCTCCTTGTTTTGGCTGAGAGAGGATAGGAGGTGAAGTCAAGTATCGCTTTAGTTGATCGAAGACTTGCTGACATTCTATAGTTCATTGGAAATTCTTGATTTGTTTAAGTGTTTTGAAAAAAGGTAGAGGTTGGGAAGATCTTAAGGTCGGATGATGACTAGGGACTTGAGCTACACAAGTGGAAAGAACCTACGAGCTGGGTTGAGATACTCGAGCTCAGATGATCAAGTTAGATTGGTCCAAGCTCAGAAAGGTAATAAATGAAGGAAGAGTCAAAAGTCCTTATACCTATAATAAGGGGCTATTATAGGGGAGCATTAAAAGGTAGGATGGTAATGTGCAAATATTGACTTGGTTGGGCCCTTAGTTAAATAGGCCTTTAATATATGGGCCTAAGGATGTGGGTATCTATAGATAAATTGATCGAAACCTAGAAAAGATTGAAGACATCATATCAATTGGTAAAATTCAATTTGAACAAAGAAATATGTTGTACAAAGCCTACAATTATTTCAATCTCCCAAGTAGGTTTGGAAGGGTAGATCTTTAGATGATCAGATTCCTAACACATGAGGGGTAGAGTAGGATCACCTTCAGAATAGAACATACAATACAATAAAGAGTTATATAAATGATATGATCATGGAAACTGCATAGAAAAACATAGAAAACGCTACATTACAATTTCAGAAAGAACTTAATCCTCTCTTAGTCTCTCAATCGAGAAAAGAGATTAAGAAACACGAATTCTATTCTAGAGAAGTATATTTTGGATTTTATTGAAATTGAACTTGTAAATAAGCATCACAATTGGGAAATGATAAATTGACAAATTTAGAAAAATAAAAAATATTAATGTTAGTATGGTTTTATATAAACCCCAAATATAAAAGGAAATGTGTGTCTAATGTTTTAGGAACATAGAATGACATTAGAAAGGGTGATGAATATACTTTCCCAATATATGCCTATACCACGAATACTTAGTTCCAGAGGGATTAAACCTCCTTTGTTGTGATATATATGAGGAACATGAGCTATATTGTGCCAATCCTCCCATTCCTCCTCACATCTCTTGGAGAGCTCAGGGCAACTGTAAATCCCCAATTTTTCAAACTTTTTAAGTTTTTGAATACTCATTGGAAGAGACACTAACCTTTTGCATTCAGAAATTAATGGTTAGAGATTGAAGCGAGGTATGGTTTTCCAACCAGTCAGGAAATGGTTTAAGATTTGAAAGTGAACCCAGAAATAAAGACCGAAGCGAGGGGATATGTTGTAAAGCCTTTGGTAAATCATCTACCTCCCGACAACTGTCAATTGTCAAATCCTGGAGCGAAGTGAGGTATTGAAATTCCGCTGACAACCGGTTGAACTTATCATAGCTACCAACTGTTTATGTTTGGAGAGAGTGCAAGTCTTGCAACAATTGCTCTAGAAAGTATAGGTTGTGGCATCCTTGGATATGCAACACTTGAAGAGCATGGAGATGAACAAGTTTAGTTGGCAACACCTCAAGTTTTGCATGATTATAAATGTGGAGTTCCTTAAGACAATTAAGGTCTTGTAGCATCCCATCGGGAAACGAAGTCAATTCTTCATCATTACTATGCTCAAGATATTGAAGTGCATGGAGCTTGTGAATGGAACACAAAAACAACCTCTCTGTTGATAGCTCATTAGCAGAGGGAAGGCTACGTAGGGCTACTGTATTAGTTGAACTCCAATAGCTTTTAGGACATTTTTCTATTAATAATTGACTGATAGATGGAATGTGAGGCAAGGCCAACTTAGGACATCGACCAATTTCCATGGTGGAACGGGAACATGTCTTCCCCTTCTTGTTTCAATAACCCTTCCAGATTTGGCAAATGAATGATTATCAAACGCTACAAAAGATTTGAAACCTCGAACTGATTGACCATCATAGGATTCATCATCAATGAATCGCACATGATTCATGTTTTGTATTCTAAGCTCCTTTAGAGATGGTAGTTTCCCCACGGGTGGAAGTTATAAGCAGATTTTGCAATTGCTCAATGTAACATAAATCCTTTAAGGTTGGATTACTCATCCAATTGGAGAAATTCTCACCTTTATATCCTCCTATCCGAAAATATTTTAGTTATGGATGAGGCCCAAGGGCTTCAAGTATTTGCTCAACATTTTCCTACAACTCGGACTCACTAATTCTGCCCCATGACAACAACAAGACATCCAACTGCTTAGGTGCCAAATTGGTTTCTTTGGCATCTATCACATTTGTTACTCGCTCCAAATGCTTGATATAGAGCTCTCCCTTGAGCTTTAAAGGTCCCTGCCAATAGGAATCCTCTCCTGTTGTTGGAAACAAATTAAGTATCTGTTTAAAGTTCTCAAGCAAGTTAATTGGCCCATCTCCGGGCCCATGCTTGATAATGATCTGCGCCTTCTCATGTGTAGATGACAGAGAGCTTTTAGGCATTTTATTTTTAGGGGTAACTTTTGGAGACTTTGACTATAATCCAAATTCAAAATCTCCATATTCCAAAGACAACAAATGAACTCAAGAAGTGTTTCAAAATGAACTCAAGAAGTGTTTCAAAATGACCATCGGAGAGGTTCAAGTACCTTCGATATGTTTTAAGCTCAGACAAAGAACCTACAAATAATAGAATTTCACCAAATCATGTGCAGTAACAAAGAAGTCACAAGGGTTAGCTATGTAGGTTCTTAAGGATTGAAGATGATATGCGGACAACAAATCACGAAGCTTAGATGATAGAGCAACACTATAAAATGAGAGATAGCAAATTGTCCTTGATAGATCACTTGAGCTATAATAATTCGTAATGCAGCAAGCTTCCACTATAATCCACTGGCCAAGATCATGAACCAAGTCATGCATCTTGAATTCTATAATGTTGCCAAATTCATCTCTTTTAATGTCTTGAAAAAGTGATTTCCAACATAGTTCATTACATACCTGATCACCAATATCTTCGACCATCAGTCTTCCAATAGATGAGATTAATTCAATACCTATCCAAAGATGAATGAGGAACTGTTTTTTTTATTTTAAAATCCTTTGGAAATATAGCACAATAGGCAAAACATTATCTTAGATTTAATGATAAATTCACGTAACTTAATCTCAAAGCAGGTAATATGGAATTCTCATATTGTGGTAGATCCCATAGCTTGCTTTCCTTGTTATAAAGCCATTCCTTTTTATTGCTTTTGAAGCGCAAAATGCCTCCAAATGCTTTTGCTACAAGAGGTACCTCACCACACTTTTTCACTATTTCCTTCCCTGTAGGCACAAGCTCTGCATGCTCTTCATTGCCCATTCCAAAAGCACGTTCTTTGAACAATAACCAACAATTATCTTTAGATAAAGTTGATGATTCATAAGGAGGCAATGTGCCCATGATAGACACAACCTTCAAAAAACAAGTAGTGACAATAATTGAAGCATCTTTTGATCTACATGCCAACACATATTTCAACCTATCACAATTATCTTGGTCTTCATTCTACACAATGTCCAAAACAAGCAAATATATTTTCTTTCGAAGCTTTTCTTGAACTTGTTTCTGCAATGACTCTAAATTCAAATCCGTTGAGGCATGCCTTGATGCTGATACTATGATGGCTTTTAACAACGTCTTCAAACTGAAATCTTCTGAAACACAGACCCAGATCTTGAGCTCAAGATGGTTTGATATCTTGACCTCATTGAATACAAACTAAGCAAGTGTTGTCTTTCCAAGTCCACCAACACCAACAATTGTGTAAACTAATACATCCTCAGAACTAAAAAGCATCACTAATAAAAAAGTTTACAAATTTTTCCTTGTCTGCATCTCTTCCATAAAGTTGAGACTGGATAATGATTGAGGTGGTTTCATGCCACTCCATGACTTGAGCTCTCTCCTCTATAATTACCTCATATGAATGAAACTTTATCCTTTCTTAACCAATTTCACCTAAGTTCTCCCTTATATCTTTCATTTTCTTCTTAGTAATTTCATGTAGAAACAAAACATTCTTAGGATGAAGAGAGGATACGAAAGAGCTTTGTGTATTACTGACATATCCTTGCTTGACTCCTTGATACTCCAATCGAAGGGCTTCTGTTGAAAACTCATCCAAGACGTCATCGAGGTGGTGAGCTGCATCTTTAAGCTTATGCAGCCAATTTCTGATGGTTCGGTCCGTGTGTTGCTTCTCCTCAGTGTCTTCAAGCATAGCCCGGATAGTGGAGAGTATGCTGGAAAGCCTTTTTATCTCTTTCTTAGCACTGAAAAACAATCCAAGCTCCTTCTGAATGAGTGAGCTCAAGTTCTCGGGCAAAATTTCAACAACAGCCTCAGCCATTTTTTGATTCGCAAAATGAAATGCAAGATAGCTGAGAGGTTGATGGACGCTTGTGAATGTATAAATGAAGTTATTGATAAAAGAAATCAAACCAACTTAATAGCCTTGCGCATAGATTCTCAAAAGCAAAAAGGTACTCTTCACTGTTTAGATAAATGGTAAGCGGAGGGCCCAGATCCATTAGTCTGTGTCGAGTCAATACTCAGTTGAAAGAAAAGCTGACAAGGGCTGAAAACCTGTACCTTGTGTCTCGAGGGTAGGAAATAAATTATAGAATAAATTTTTTTTTTAGTTTTTAGAAAATATAATTATTGAGGCACTTTGACCTAGTAATTGAAGTTTTTAAACTTAATTACGTATCTATTATAGGTGGAAAGTTAAATACACAAATATTATAGTTTTTTTTATTTCAAAATGAAAAAAAAAAAAGGCTGCAGCGGCGGTGGGGCCCACCGGACACGCCGGGGGCCCCGCGGCGTGTCTCCATGGATGAANCTTTTTTTTTTTTTTTTACTGATCTTACTTATTAGAGAACTAATTTATCAATAAAATAATAATTTAATAATTAATTTATCACTAAAAATTTTTAAAAGACAAATTTATTAATGACTACATACTTAATTTGTTGGTCTGTTGAAGACATGTGGCATTTTGATCCCTAATGCACCGGTTAAATATGATCGGATATAAATGGGAGAAATTGCAAGGAGGTCCCTAGAGGAATTTTGGGCATTTGACCGAGGTATTGAATTTGTTTTTTTAATTTTTAGTTACACGTGGAACATCATATGCCACATATTGTATTGATATTAATTTTTTTATTTTTGTCCAAATTAGGACTTACTTAGGCCACAAGTTGAGAAGCTTTTTATTTTTACATGATTTATTCAAGTTTTCAGTTTCTATGAATTAAAACTCATAAAAGACTCGTAAAATTAAAAAAAAAATGTAAATTTCCAAATTTTTGATATTTTTGAAGATAACTTGCCCATTAGATACGTTCAAATGTAAAATATACTTATAAACTTTGAAGTTGAGAATTTATTTTTATTTTTTTTACATGGTGTATTCAAGTCGTGACAAACACATATTAAAACATTAAAACAAGTAAGTGACTCGTAAAATTACTCATATGGGGATTTACAAATTTCTGATCTATTTTACAGATCCTTTAACATCTAGTCAAGTTGAATTGTAAGAACGTATTTATTAACTTTAAACATAAGTTACATGATTTAAGTGTTGACAAACTAGAAATAAAAAGAAGTAAATTACTTGTAAAATTACCCATATGAAGAATTACAAATTTATGGTTTATTTCATGAAGGCTTTGACATTTAGTCAAGTTTAAATGTGAAAAAGTATCTACTAATTTTAAACATGAGAATCTCTTGTTTTTTTTTACATGGCTTACTGAGTGTTGGCAAATTAAAAAAAAAAAAGAAGAAGTAAATTACCTGTAAAATTATCTGTATAGGGGATTACAAATTTATGGTCTATTTTAAGGACCCTTTGACATCTAATCAAACTGAAATGTAAAAAAGTATCTATTAACTTTAAACATTAGAATATCTTGCTTTTTTACCTGGTTTATTCAAGTGTTGACAAACTATGATTAAAAAAAGTCAACGACTTGTAAAATTTTGAAAGTCTACATTTACAAATTTTTGGTGCATTTTAGGACTGTTCTTATAGAGGACAAGTTGAAATGTAAAAAATGATATATTCACTTTGAAGTAGAGAATCTCGTCTATTATTACATGGTTTGTTCAAATGTTTACTAACTATTACAGCTAAAACAAGTAGAGGATTCGTAAAACTTAAAATTCTATATTTATAAGATTCTTGTGTGTTTTACGGACTATTTGATCGGCAGACAAATTGAAATGTAAAAAAATGTATATTCAAATTGAAGTAGAGAATCCCATCCACTTTTACATAGTTTATTCAACTGTTAACTAATTATTACAGCTAAAACAAGTAGAGGATTCATAAAACTTGAAATTCTAGATTTATAAAATTCTTGTGTGTTTTACATACTATTTTAGCGGAAGACAAATTGAAATGTAAAATAAGATATGTTGACACCTAAATTTGTACATAGATTATTTTTGGGATAATGGTCTTTGGAACCATATTTTTGTGTGCTCAATAGAAATATTTCAATATTACAAAATAAAACAAATATAGCTAAAAATACTGAAATGCTAACAAAAATTACAAAATATATACATATATATAACTTAAAAAATATAAAAATGTAAAAAAAATTCTTATTATAAATGAATAATATAAAAATAAAATAAAAACAAAGAAGAAATAAATGTTGTTGAAGGTAACACGCAGGCAGCACCCTCTTTGCTATTCGTCAGTCCAGCCACGCTTCAAGCCATGCCCCTGGCAGCTTGAAAGCAGGAAATCATCAACTCCTGTCAGTGCAACTTGCACAAAGCTCCGGCTATAAAAAGCCTCACACAACAAAGCAAAACACAGACATGAAAGCAATATCGGAGAAAAAAGAAAAAAGGCTGATACACAGACACAAGAAGGATACAAATAGAGAAAATTCTGAAACACAAAACAGCAAGAAGCAGAAAAAATTCAGTATCACACCGTAGGGGAAACTCCAAAATTTTCATCATCTTAGGTACTAATACCATCTTGCATTTTTGTTGTTGTTAAATCTTTTATTTTCTTGTTGGCTAAACACTACACAGAGCACAAAAAATAATAATCAAATCTTTTATATCATAAAAAATAATAATAATCAAATCACTTTTTTTTTCCCATTTTTGCTTTCAGGTAGCAAAAGGGGTGGGCACCGCCGGCAGTGGTGGCTCCACCCCTTCCCATTCTCTTTTTTTTTTAGGAAAAATAGAGGCAAAGATTATCAAGATAGAGGTAATAGAGAAAGAAAAAGAGAGAATTAACTCCTTTTATGAATTATAATTGGATTTCCTAAATCCCCAATTTGCTAAAGAGAACAAAACCTAGAAATTAAAATTTAGGTGCAGGCATGGAATCATAGATGAAGCCCCATGGAAGCCAAATGAGTTAGAGAGAGAAACTTCCTTTTAGAAAGAGAAACTTAATTAAAAAGAGGAGACAAAGATGTCAAAGAAGAGAAGCCATAGATGGAGGGAAAGGAAGTGAGTTTCATACCTTGAACTCATGGCTCAAGAATCAATTTAGTTTTGCTTTCGGGTTTGGATGCTAGATGGGGTGAAGGTCTCGGTCCTGCGTTTTGTCTCTGCTCCCTGTTTGCGCATCCTTACTTTCTCATTTTTCTTCTTATCATCTACCTTTAGTTGTTGAAGTTTACTTCTTTCTTTTTTTAATTTGTGTTATATATTTTATTTGACTTAGTCAAGGCCTTTAGAATGAGTGGGGTCCATTATTTCCCATTTTGTTTCTTTGCTAGGAGTATGGGCCGAATATCACCTTTTGTTTCTTTGTTTTCAGATTTTTCCCATTTTAAAACTTATTTACTAATGTTTTTTTTTTAAAATGGGTATATATGGTTTGGGCCACATGAAATTCGGTGGTCTTAGTTTTCTATTCTTTGCCTTTTTTATTTCATTTACCTTGCTTTCAAGTTGCTGGGCCGAAACACTTAGGTGGGGGTAATTTGATTTTTACTTCCTTCTTTAATTGGGTCATATTGGATAGCTAATGGGTTGAATTCATTTTTATGACCAAGTGGACTTTTAATTCTTAGCTATGTTGTGTATTTATTTTTCTCTTGCTAGTTAGAATTAGGCATTTGTTCTCTTAATTAGGTTAATTTATCTTTTATTGGTTTTAATCTTTACTATTTTTATTTATTTATTTATTCACTTATTTATTCTTTGCTTATAGTGATTGTCATTTTTATTTTATCTCAAGGGTCCTAATTTATTTATTTTTACATGCTTTATGCATTTAATACTATACTTAATTATTTTTTATGAAGTAAATTAAAGCGCGACGACGGATTAAATTAGAGAATAATTGTGTTAACAATTGTTTCCTAATATTCCTGAGATGAGGGATAATTTTTTTGGTTATGTCAGAGGTACTGGTGTAGCCAATAAAATTTCCAATATCGCTTTATCTTTTAATTAATATTTTTTTAGCATTTATTTGTTGCATTATGGTACATCTCATTACATTTCGTTATCATTTTTTACCTATGCTAGATTGAGATTACCGACAAGGGAGTAGTCAAAATTTAGCTATAATGATAGCGATATTTTGACATTCCGGAGGTAAAGGGGTTTCTCTAGTTTTGCCAGAGGTACTGGTGGGGTTTGAGGTTAATTCCTGATAAAAATCATTTCTATGCATAATTCTCTAAAAAAAAATCTTTTACGCATAATATCATATTTTTATTTACCTTAAAATATGAATTAAAGTACCGACGATGGAATAATCGAAGATAGCTGTAATGACAGCGACTCTTTGACATTCTGGAGGTGAGGAGTGTCCATTTAGCCTTTCCAGATGTACTGGTGGACCAAAGAAATACCTCAAATAAAAATCTTTTTCCACAAATCTTAAATTCACCTTTCTAACATGCATAAGGAATTGTATTTTGTAGTTATTACGTGAATAACAAAAAATGTTAATCTTGCTTATGACGGAATAGATTGGGAGAGGATTGTAATGATAATCACGAACTCTACCTAATAATCTTGAGGCATATTTTTAGTTTTCGCCAGAAGGACTGGCAGGACTTAACAAAGTATTGTTTTATTTTAAACATAATGTTATGACCAATTTAATTCACTTTAAAAGATAACAAAAGATTAAATAGGTAACCGTTCTAAGAACGGACGTCGTAGGGTGCTAATACCTTCCCTACACGTAATCAACCCACGAATCCAAACTCTGAACGTAGACCAAATCTTTTAGGTGTCTAATCGCACCATTTCATTTGTTTAAAAATGGAATAAAACGATTGGTGGCGACTCCATTCTTTTGCATAATATCATTACACTTTATACTTTTTTATTTTTTTTCTCGTGGGAGAGTTTTGCCGTTCCGATTCATGTTCCTGAAAAGGGACGTTGCGACAAGATATATTCAATTTTAAGTAGACAATCTCATCCACTTTTACATGATTTATTCAAGTGTTAACTAATTATTACAATGAAAACAAGTAGAGGATTCATAAAACTTGAAATTTTAGATTTATAAGATTCTTGTGCGTTTTACGGACTATATGACCAGCAGACAAAATGAAATGTAAAGAAAAAAATATATTCAATTTTAAGTAGAGAATCTCATCCACTTTTATATGCATGGTTTATTCTAGTGTTAACTAATTATTATAATGAGAACAAGTCAAGGATTTGTAAAACTTTTAACTGGAGAATCTCATCCACTTTTACGGACTATAAGATTCTTGTGTGTTTTATGGGGTATTTGACTGGCAAACA
The DNA here is from genome assembly GCA_003255065.1 of Cercis canadensis. Classification (NCBI taxonomy): domain Eukaryota; kingdom Viridiplantae; phylum Streptophyta; class Magnoliopsida; order Fabales; family Fabaceae; genus Cercis; species Cercis canadensis. The sequence continues at coordinate 176,233 of QAOA01003675.1, read as the reverse complement.
AATTGAAGTGTAAAAAAAGTTATATTCAATTTAGTTTGGAAACGGCGTCTTCTAACTTCTCAGAGCCAGAATGTTTAGGTCTGAGAGGATCAACCATGGCCAGAGAATGAAAGCACCAGATGTTGAGTACTAAACTGTGGTTCGAGGCAAGAGTTACCTCCAAAGGAAAGAAGATTTTTCTGAAATTCTCATTAACTTTTCCAATTACCAAAAGGTACATTATATAGAGGAATTCATATCCAATACAGCCAATGAAATTGCTCCCACAGGTAACTACCTTCCTGAATTACAGGATCACTAACTACCTTCTTATCTGACTGTAGTGTAGCTCTAGAACTGTCTAAAATTGCTATAATTTACCCACCAAGCTGGCTTTCTGCTGACACGTTTGGGTTTTGGTTCCTGAGCAATTTCTTGAGGTGATATGTTTTCCCTGTTTAGGGACTCTTCTGATTGGGTAGCATTATCCCTATCAAAGTGTGACCTTTAATCAAGTTCTTGTAATAGAAAATAGGGAGACTAAAACTGCAATTAAGCCTTATATAAATTATGCCCAGGCCAGAAAATAATTAAACTAATACACAAAAGCAGAAAACTGGAATTAGATGGCTCCTTCGAATCTCTAGGTTGGAAAGAAGGTAACAGTGAGTGTTCTAGAAACTGAGTGTTACCTTCAATTGGGTCTTAAGGGTCCATTTGTTTCAACGGAAAAGAAATTTTTTTTTTATAGAAAAACACTTCCTTTCTTCTTTATAATCNTTCTAGAAACTGAGTGTTACCTTCAATTGGGTCTTAAGGGTCCATTTGTTTCAACGGAAAAGAATTTTTTTTTTTTATAGAAAAACACTTCCTTTCTTCTTTATAATCTTAGTGGGGTTAATTTAAGGAGAGTCATGTATGTTGAAGAGAAAAAGGTAAATCTTGTTCCTGAATCATAAGCAGTCGATCATCAATTGACAGCATCAATTATGGCCAAAAAAAATTTACAGCAGTAATAGATTTAGAGTTCCATTATATCGACACTATAAATGGAATGTAGCAACAACCACATGACAAACAGTAATGTAAGCCCAACATTAAGACTTTTTCTTCTTGAAGTAGTAATGTATTATTAGTATGATATGATTGTATGAGTGTGATATTAACTTTTGGCCTTTTGATATGCAAGTTGACAAACTTTAAACTTAAGTAAAAGCTCGATGTCAAATGAATGCAAATCAACTAGGTCATAGTAAGGCCATTGGACAGGACTTAATCATCATTGTTCTTCCTCAAGCTGGAAGATATAGAAATGTCAAACCCTTTAAGTAATCTTCCACCATAAGACCCTAAATCCTGTCCATTAAAATTTTTAGGCATTCATATGCACATTCTTCCACTATTATGCACATATTAATATTGCTTCTGGCTATTCTTATTTTTAGGGATACATACATGAGATCGTGATGTAGATGTAAAGTAATATGAAAGATAGATCAACACAATGGTTAGGAAGAAGAGATATGGCTTATAATACTTAGATTGTCCTAAGACTTTCGACCTTAAGCTTTGAGGTCAAGTTAATTTGTGTCTATCCAAGTGTATATATTATGTCACATGCTCACAGGCCCCCCGCATCCTCAGCGACATGTTTGAAACTTGTGAGGTTTGTGTAAGTCTCTATCATTCTCAGCCAAAGGATTGGTCCTCAATGTCGAAGGTTCCAAAGGTTGCTTTCTAGGTTTATGGAAATGTTTGAATTGGAGCACAACAAGAAGATGGTGAATTAAGAGAAGAGAATGTGAAGATTCCATTTTGAGTATCAATGCCACACTACCAGTGGTGCTTCCTTGGTGGTGTCAGTTACCAGAGACACACAAAACGGCAACGGTAGTGGGAGTGGTGGTGCTTAGAGGTGTCAAATTGGGTTGGACCCATCGGGTTGGCCCTACCTGTCTTACAAATAGGGTGAGTTGGGTTCATATAATTTAGGCCCGTTTAAAAGCAAGTTATTTTAGCCCGCNAAATGTTTGAATTGGAGCACAACAAGAAGATGGTGAATTAAGAGAAGAGAATGTGAAGATTCCATTTTGAGTATCAATGCCACACTACCAGTGGTGCTTCCTTGGTGGTGTCAGTTACCAGAGACACACAAAACGGCAACGGTAGTGGGAGTGGTGGTGCTTAGAGGTGTCAAATTGGGTTGGCCCTACCTGTCTTACAAATAGGGTGAGTTGGGTTCATATAATTTAGGCCCGTTTAAAAGCAAGTTATTTTAGCCCGCCCTGTTTAGGTTGCAAGTTAAGACGGGTCAGGGTGTGTTGGGTTAGGTTTGCTTTTTCTATTTTTTTTTTTAAAAGATAAATAAAAAATCTCTAACTAAAACCACCAAATCCTTGAATATGAACCTTGTCCTAAAGAGCTAAATGCTCAGTTCTTTGTTGTCATATGTCATTTTGACTATCACAACCCAATCATGCATCCATTCTACATCAAATTTAATACATTTTTATTTTTTTNATATGAACCTTGTCCTAAAGAGCTAAATGCTCAGTTCTTTGTTGTCATATGTCATTTTGACTATCACAACCCAATCATGCATCCATTCTACATCAAATTTAATGCATTGTTATTTTTTTTTTAGTTTTGGTGGGCTGGTCCACCTAACTCATAACTCAAAGTGGGTTGAGTTGGGTTGAAGTTTCCTAAGCCCGCCCCACTCCATTTTAGTAACAGGTTGAGACAAGTCTGGGCAAGTCGGGGCGGGCCAGCCCGTTTAACAGCTCTAGTGGTGCTCAAGTGTGATAATGAAGAGGTAGAGGGAGAGTATCATGAGGGAGTGGGATCTTGGTCTTGAGGTGAGCAAACTTGTCATTACACATGAACAAAACCTATGCCTATAGCAATCCTACATTACCAATTCCTGATTTTGTGAGAATCTTAGCCAAAAATAATTTCTTGGAATCCTATTTATCTGAGAAATCTTTTTCAAAACTTGTATCAAATATAAGAATATTGCATTCTTAAATTCACATTTCATGTTTGTCGTTTAATGCAAAAGGGATCAATTGGACATAGTCGAACAACTTTATTGGTGTATCCTTGTGTTTCTATTGCCCCATGGACCCGTAACTATAATGATTCGGCAGGAATCACTATTTATAGAATAACAAAAGCCAGAGCACTTGCTGGAACCAATGCAAAAGGGATCAATGTTTCTTGGTAGAAGCCTATAAAAGAAACGAACAATTTTAGTTACTAGATCGTTAGTACTTACTTATTAAAGCATGTCCTTGGGTGTTCTAATTGATAGATCATCCATAACCACCTAAAATATCTAGGGTTACTGTATATAATTCAAAAGTCAAAATATTGTTACAGTAGTACTAGGGTTTTACTTTTGAATACTTGTACATGTATATATACACTTATACAATTAGTAATAGATGACTTCCCTTTTTATCTCATTTAATTACTCTTTTATGGTATCAGAGCTAATTACAACAATTTTTTTTCTCTCTCCATGGTCAGTAATTCTGAATCTTCTTTTGCTTTTTCACTTATGATCGTTTCTCCCACCATTCATCACCATGGTTCCACGCTTATTTATTTCACTTCTGCTCACCTTCCCATCAAGCTCAATCAAACCAATTACTCTTCTAGATGTTGTTGATGCTCTATTTCATGGCCATGATCTCAAGACCCGTATCCGGTTATATGACATGAGTCATGTTGCAAAAAGCTGGGTCGTACATTCCATTAAAGCTCATATGAACCATTAAAACACAATAATATTTAATGGTTCGGATGAACTTTAATGGAATGTACTGCTCATATCTTTGTAATATGACTCATGTTACATGACCAGATCCAAATCCATGATCTCATGTCTTTCCTAGATGGATCCAAGCCATGTCCCTCATCAACCATCATTTCCCATGGCCTTACTCTTCCTAACCCATAATTTACCTTGTGGATCCGTCAAGATAAATTTCTTCTCATCTCATTTAATTACTCTTTTACTAATAAATTTACTCATATGAGAATATTAGCATAGAAGCAAAACTCCCAATAAATTACTTTTAATTAACTAAACAACACACGCTTTCATCCAAAGTCCATTTCTTATTAACTTTTCTTTCCCTTATTAACTCAAAACATTCAGACAGTATTGTGTATCATGAGTGTATATATACATAAAATTTTATTTCATAGAATTCTTGTCTGGACAACTTGAGCACTACTGTTAAGGTGGTTACATTTGAGTTTCACTCAAAAAAGTTTAAATTAATGAAGCTACTTGAATTCAAATTGAACATTTTTTTTTGGCTATTAAATAGATAAAGTTAGAGTTTTTAGTTGGAAATATGGGTTACGGAGATTTAAACTTGTGACCTCAACCTTTTCGGAAAATCTTTAAACCAATTATACCGTTTATGCTTGTGTCAAATTAAACCATTTACTATACACAGTATCATGCAAATATAAGTGTGATGAAAGTTCTCAATATGTTCCTCTACACGAAATTACATTTTGGTGTTTCAATAACGAGACCTCTGAAACAAGGATGACCTACCCCATATTTAGTAAGTCTAGCTCCATCCAAAGAGTAGTGTCATCAAGCCAAGGTTATTGGATTATTAAAATATAATAATAGTAATGTAATAGTTGTTGCGTACGTAACTAGCCTTATTTTGTACATTTATATATATGTTGAGTTAGAAAGATAGATACAAGTGGGCCCTTTTGTAACACGGGCGCGAAATGACATTGTATTCGACCTTGAATACTGTATTGAGCTAAGAATCTTAATTAATATTCCCTATTAAAATTTAAAGTAACCATATAAAGGACAAGTCCAAGACAGGATATTTAACGTTTAATCGACTGTATGTAGATTCCAATGACAATGACAACAACAAAATGCATCCCAGAGAGAAATTCATAGCTGGTGTAATCCTTCTTGGGATTTGCAAACAATTACCTAGACATGGATGAGCTTTGGATATACCGTTAACAAAAATACTTGGAATACCCGCCTCTATTTAAACAATACTTAGATATTCCCTAAGGCAAAGAAGAACATTGCACAAAGCAACACAGAAAATAAATACTATACTGTAACTAGTCACAGCTAGTCGTGAGAATCTAAAAAGAGTGCCCAAATTGATATAAATTCCCACCAAATGAGGCATCTTCATTCACCAATATTGGTTCCTTCTCATAGCTTCTTCTGGATAAATCCTAAGAGAGAAGAGAAGAGAAGGAAAAATGACTACCGTGGCCGTTCCATTACCCTCAAACCTTCTTAATAGCAGTGCGAGCCCGGAATGGATGAACAAAGGTGACAATGCATGGCAGCTCACGGCTGCGACACTGGTCGGACTTCAAAGCGTGCCGGGGCTGATAATCCTCTATGGAGGAGCCGTTAAGAAGAAGTGGGCAGTGAACTCAGCATTCATGGCCCTCTATGCTTTTGCTTGTGTTCTCTTCTGTTGGGTTTTATGGGGTTATAGAATGTCTTTTGGTGATAAGCTTGTTGGTTTCTGGGGAGAGGCTGGTATCTCTCTAAATCAGAAATATCTTTTAGATCGAGCTTATGCTGGATTTCTCCCCAATGCCACAGTGGTGTATTTCCAGTTTGTTTTCGCCGCGATTACTTTGATTTTGATAGCTGGGGCCTTGTTAGGGCGCATGAACTTTTATGCATGGATGTTATTTGTGCCTTTGTGGCTCACTTTCTCCTACACTTTCACTGCATTTAGTGTATGGAGTCCTAAGGGTTTTCTTTTCAAGATGGGGATAATAGATTTTGCTGGCGGATTTGTGATACATTTGTCTTCTGGCATTGCTGGATTCACTGCTGCATATTGGGTAAGCAATGAACAAGATCTTGATGCTCTTCCTATATCATCATTTCATAACAGAACCACTTCCTTTATATTTTAAAAAGAAAATTAAATTTCTTCCATTGACTAAGTCCCCTATTAGGTATACATAGCCTAAGTCCCACATCAATGAGAGGTGAGGGAGTTGAAGAGCAAATACAAGTTCTAGTTGTCTAAAATATCGATTAAGCATTCTGAGTTGGCTTTTGAGTTCCATAATTGTCTGCTCCTTTCTATGATTAATGTCTATAGGGTCAGTTTTGCATAAGGATAAAAACTGGTAAATTTTAAAGTAGTAATCTTTAACATGTTTTGTGTTAAACATAACATCACATGTTAAAGACTACTTCCATTAAATTTATCGTGTTTTGTATTAAAGATTACATCACAAGTGAAAAACTGCTTTCAAAAGATTTTTTGGTCTCTACCCCGTATCAAACTCACCCTTAGAAGAAAAGAAAAAATAATAAAAATGAACCATTTATACACAAAAGATCTCACTAATTTAGAGCTAGTTTGAGGCTAGTGGGGATAAGCATGAGAAATTCTTTTGTACACCAGGAGTAATACTTCCCAAGACAATAAAAATGAGCCCCACGTATTAGTCTCACGTATAGAGCCTACGTTTTTGTGTCTTGGGGGATATTACTCTTGATATGCACAAAAACATTTTTATAAGGACCACCCTTTTATGGCCGAATATTGTGAAATTCTTGGGCACTTCCATGAGTACATATTCCATAGACATATAAAGGGGGTCTCATTTATGGGACCTACATATGGTTCTCACTTTTTATGTGTATGTAGAGTTAATTATTTCAACTCTTATAAATGTATGTTTTCTTGAAATCTGTGAACTGATCCTAGGATTACCATTGTCAACTTTGGTATTTTTGGGGCAGGTTGGTCCTCGCCTAAACAAGGACAGAGAAAGGTTCCCTCCAAACAACATCCTTCTCATGTTAGCTGGTGCAGGATTACTATGGATGGGTTGGACAGGTTTCAACGGAGGAGCCCCATACGCGGTGAACATTGACGCTTCCTTGGCTGTCTTGAACACCCATGTATGCACCGCTACCAGCTTGCTCACTTGGGTCATTCTTGATGTCATATTTTTCCGGAAACCTTCTGTCATTGGAGCCGTTCAAGGCATGACCACTGGTTTGGTCTGCATAACCCCAGCTGCAGGTTTGTAAATTTAATGTAATTCACTCACAGCAAATCCTTAATAATTTTTTTGATACGTGGCATAGATTGCAAAATTTCTTAGGTACACCCTGAGTAGGGATGGCAAAATGCCCTAGCGGAAATTCATAGGGAATTCGCCGAGTTCGGCTAGGGATAAGGGAAATTTCCTCCTATCGGGGCAGGGCTTCTCCCTGTTTAATTTCAGGGACGAGGACAGGGATCACAGTCTCCATCCCTGAAATCCTTGAAATGTTAAAATATTAAAATACCATTTCATGGTACTTATATAGGTCTAATATATAGGGGTATATTAGTAATTGAATATACCTGATTGATTAAAAAAAGAGAAAAAGCAATAAAGGCCCCTAAACCTATCTATCAATCATATCCTCNTACACCCTGAGTAGGGATGGCAAAATGCCCTAGCGGAAATTCATAGGGAATTCGCCGAGTTCGGCTAGGGATAAGGGAAATTTCCTCCTATCGGGGCAGGGCTTCTCCCTGTTTAATTTCAGGGACGAGGACAGGGATCACGGTCTCCATCCCTGAAATCCTTGAAATGTTAAAATATTAAAATACCATTTCATGGTACTTATATAGGTCTAATATATAGGGGTATATTAGGAATTGAATATACCTGATTGATTAAAAAAAGAGAAAAAGCAATAAAGACCCCTAAACCTATCTATCAATCATATCCTCTCAGACCTCTCCTCTCTCTCAANTTTTTTTTTTTTTTTTTTTTTTTTTTTTTTTTTTTTTTGTGTTTGTTATAAGCCCTGTAGTTCATCTTCCTTGGTACCAATCATAGTTATTTGCAATTAGAAATTTCTTTTACTGTTAGAACACATAAGAATTTCTCATAAATGCTGTGAGAAGTTCTTAACTCCAAAAACTTAATAGAATCATGTCATTTTGGGCTTGGTTCAAGTAGTTGGGTGGGGTGAAAGAAAGAGAAGGCAATGGAATAGTGACAAAATCGTTTTTCACTTTCTTTAAAATCAGATGATCTACTAGCTACTACATTATTGACATATTAGCAACACTTTGAATCACAATATATTGAAAAGTGGTAGATACTAGCTTGAAATTAATATGGAAGCAACTAGTGCTATTTGAACGATTTCAAATGCACATATTTTTATTAATCGAAAAACATGCTTTACAATATGAGTTTTCCTTGCTATCTTTAAAGGAGTTGTGCAAGGATGGGCAGCACTTCTAATGGGTGTATTTTCTGGCTCACTTCCTTGGTACACCATGATGGTGGTCCATAAGAGATCAAAGCTCCTACAGAAGATTGACGATACAATGGCAATTCTTCATACTCATGCCATTGCTGGAACCCTTGGAGGCATCTGTGCAGGGCTGTTTGCTGAGCCAAAGCTGAACTATCTCTTCTTCGGTTCATATAATAAATATATTGGCCTCTTTTATGGCCTAAAAATGAAGGCAGTCAGAACGGGGTTACGGCAACTAGGAATCCAGCTCATCGGGATTTTATTCGTTGTCATAATCAATGTTATAGTCACAAGTTTAATATGCCTTGCTATTCGAATGTTAGTTCCTCTAAGAATGTCTGAAGAGGATATGGAGATAGGTGATGAGGCTGCACATGGAGAAGAAGCTTATGCTATTTGGGGTCAGGGTGATAAGCTTGAACACTCTAGCACAAAGTATAATGGAAGTTCATTTTATGATGATGCTGAGGCAGCGGCAACTAAGAAAAACCGTGCTGGCCAGGTTGAGATGATGGCATAGAACTGCTAGCTCTTTGTTCAAAAAAAATTGGAAGATCCTAAAGAACAAGAGCTTTTGTACCAGGCATAATTGAACCCTCTATTTGAAGCATTATATATGAATTTCCTTTTTCTTAATAGGGTATAAATAAGAGGCAAAATAGAAATGTCATTTCCTTTCCAATGTATTGTCATTCTACAAATGGAATAGTGGTTTAATTTGTGAAGGATTAAGATCCTAATTCTAAGCTTCACAGTTACCTATATGATGTAGTTGGTGTTAGTTTTTGTTTCATTAATGTCGAAGTTATTTCCATGCTATCATATTTTTTTTCTGCTCACTAGAAGATTGGTACTGTTCGTAACTGAATAAAGACAATATTTACATATGGAAATTACTTTTGTGTCACAAGTTGCTCAAATGCAACAAGTGACACTGCCATGTGTCAAAATACAATTCAGGAAGTGGGGCTGGTTATTTTGGTGAGTGACCGAATCTTTTGGATTTTTAGTTGTTGAAAAATAAATACACATTTTCTTTTATAACTAATGGTGCATATTTTCAGTAAGTTTTAGTAGTTACAACTAAAAGCCCTACACTCAAAAGTGTGAACCACTTCGACCTGATCAAAAGAAAAATCACCCAAATCAAAGATTTACTTGGGCATGTACGGTGCCCTTCCTTCATTGAAGGCGGGAAAAAAAATTTACATCCAGAATTTTAAAATTTAAGAAAAGTCCAAAAGTGTAAGTCATCTCCTTGTATTTTTAAAGGAGGTTTCTTAGATATTTTTAGTATTTATGTAGTATGTCATATTACATAAAAATAATTAATAAAGGAATGACATTTGTATAAATTAACTATTTTTAAGTTTGTTTAAAAAATTAAATAAATTATATTTTATATATAATAAAATATAAAAATTATGTATGATTGTCACGTCAGTGTAGTATGACATACTCATATAGTATCATAGAATCCCTCATTTTTAAAATGTGTAAATTACACTTATTTCTAAACGTTCGTGAAAAAGTAAACGGAAAAATCAATAGACACAATTAACAAAATCTTGGGAACTAAATAATTTCCTGGCTCCAGCATTACCTCTCTTTACTTTTTAAGGATCATTGGAACTAGAAAGTTTTTTTTTTTTCCTTTTCTTTTTTCAGTATTTTTGTAACAATCAACCAGAAAATTCAAAGGAGATGGTGGAAGATCGTATAACGTATTGATCCTTGTGCACTTGTAGTTTTCCCCAAAATTCATTCTCAGAACAGTAACCCTTTTTCTGTCTATCTCCGATAAATTTTCTCTCCGTCCGATCACCTACCTACTACTTCATTCTCTTTATTTTTCTCTTTGATTGCGCGATGTAATTGTCAAAAGGCTCTATTGTGCATTAATTGACGAACTTATTTCTTCAGAAAAATAAAATAATGAGGGAATTATTATAAAAAAAATTCAAATAAAAATATGTAATGCCCAATTCTAAAATTACATCTTATTCTACTTTGGTTATAATATAATAATTTTTTTCATGACTAATGACTATTTGTAATTTTACATGACTTGTAGTCGACCTATATCTAATAGTCACACATTAACCACTAAAGTAGAATAGGATATAACTTTAAAAATTCACCTAAAAATATATTTATTTGAGTTCTTTTATAATAAGTTTCTCTAAAATAATTTTTTGATTATATTAATTTTTCAATATATAGAAAGACAAATATGAGAGAGAAAAGAGAATGGTATTATGTTATTAGATTTTATATTATTATTATTATTATTATATATAATAGTAAATTTGTAATGTGCATCAAAATTAATCCTACAATTTGAACATTTACCATAAAAAAATATTTTTTTAAAAAAAAATTGAACATTTCCTTTTCTTTCCCTTTCTACCCCAAAACAAAGATTACCCTCCCTTTTCTATTTTAAACATTCAAGCAACAAAGCGTTTTCCTCTTCTTCTTTCTTGTGTGATCCTTGTATCTCTTTACCAGTGTAATGCATGTTGGAATACATGATACAAATACTAAGAATAGGACACAAATGAGGGAAAGTTCAGCTTCAAAGTTAAGGTGTGCATCCTTCACCTGTGATTTTGGAATAGGCGATCTATTGGAATGTAAAAAAGAGAAATTACCAATACTAAAAGGGTTTGAGAAATTTTGATCAGGGAGCTCCTCCTTCCTCTGTGATATTGGAATAGTTGGTGGCGGACGAGAAATAGGTTGTCTATAGGAAGGGCAAAAAGAGAAATTACCAGTACCAAACAAGCCACAAGGATTTGAGAAATTTTGGTCACTCCACTTCTGACTCTGAAGTAAATTAGCCTTTGCTTCTTCATTTATGGATGATATATTAGATCCATGGTGGTGGTGGTAGCAGCAGCAAGAAATGTGGCTCCAAATAGAACAGCTAAAACTATAAAAATGAATGTGTAGCTTGTCATAGAAAATTAGAATTCAAAATGGGTTCGCTGGCAATAATTCAATGACTCTTAATTGAGTTACATGGGATGTATAGACACGGTTCAGCTGAAGGTTCATGGTAATTTCGGTTAATTTTTCCCTCAATTTTCTTGGTCACTCTTCGCCACGTAATGGCCATTGTGAGTTCATTCCAAAGCAGAAACTTGAGCAAACTCCCATGCTTTTATCACCACCATGCAAAGAATTACTAGCTTGTTAATATTTTGTTTATAGTTTCGAATCTTCGTATAAAAACATAGACTACGTGTTTCATGCTTTTTCTCCTTCGAAAGTGTTAAGAGTGTGGTATGCTATTTTTCTTTCATATTTGTTAAAGTGACGGTAATAACATAATAGTTAATATCACACTCTTTAACATTAACATGATTTAAAAAATCTTAAATGTAGGTATTTAAATATTTTTATTACCCTCAAATTTGCTAAGTGTGGTAATTGCCAACACAAGACCAGCTTCTGACTGCACCCCCTTGTGTAGTTGGTGTGACAAGCTTAAGGAAGATACGTTGCATGTCCTTAGGGACTGTCGTAATGCCAATGTGGTTTGGAATCGTCTAGTCCATCCAGCGAAGTTAGCTGAGTTCTTTGGGTGTCCTTTGGTGGAATGGGTCCAGTTGAATCTTCTCAATCAGTACGGGAATGGGAACTTTCAGGAGTGGAGCACAGTTTGGGCCACTGCTGCGTGGTTCTTATGGAAGTGGAGGAATGCAGCCTCGTTTGATGAAAACTTTGTGAGACCAAAAATTCCCAGTGAAGGTATTCTAGGGTTCATTAACAAAAACCTCATTGAGGTTAGTATTATTAACAAGACTTCTTCGTCAGTGAAGAAGTGGAGGGACATTAGGTGGCTTCCACCCCCTCTAGGATGGGTAAAGATCAATACGGATGGAGCTTCAAAAGGAAATCCAGGGAATGCTGGATGTGGAGTTATTATGCGAGATTATGCAGGGCATTGGATTACAGGAAGTGCAAGAAACTGTGGTTGGTGTACCGCTTTCTCTGCTGAAGCTTGGGGTGTGTATGATGGACTTCGCATGGCTTGGGAGAGAGGTTTTCGGAGGGTTATGTTAGAGTGTGACTCTAGGTCTCTTTTGAGAGCCATCTCTAATGGCAAGAAAGATGAGAAGGCTGCCTGTCAATTGGTCTCAGCAATAGTCGTGTTTCTGTCGAAATAGTGGGAAGTTAAGTTGGATTGCGCGTTTCGTGAGGCTAACAGTTGTGCAGACTGGCTTGCCAATTGGGGATGCAGATTAGATCCGGGCCTACATGACTTTAAGTCTCCTCCCATGGAGTTAAATCTCCTTATTCTGGGTGATGAAGCCCCCTCTATGGCTCGTAAGTGCTATTGGTAGTTTCTTTCTTTGTGTTGGGCTTTTGCCCCGTTGCTTTACCAAAAAAAAAAAAAAACCACAAGACCAGCTAACATGCAACTAGTGTCTTTTTTTTTAATGATTATATTGGTGCTACTAAGCAGAAAAGAATTAAATTATTATCATGACTGCAATCTTGTAATGAACTAGCTGTCGCTAATTGGTCCAATACACCGTTGCAAATTTAGAGATGACTCCATGTTATTGAATTCATTTAGCGACAGAATTGGAGACCCTTTATCCCTAGCTATTTTGCGTTTAACTTTGTTCATTAATATTTTATTTATACATTTTTTTAGTTACCAAATTTGAGTACCTGTGAAAGGAACTCAAATTTGGCCCGGTTGTAATTAAGCTTATATTCAACATTCTCATTTCAAAAGAAAATGTAAGCAGCAAATTCTCATCGCAAAACATATATACCAATGTCATAATCACAGTGAGTAAACATACAAATCATTCTGGATACTTTATTTCACAGAAGAAAAGTTGTGAGGTTTAACATTCTAAAATGAGGCATGTATCTCTATTCCTAGTTAAATTTGATGGCCTCAAGGAATGGTTCCTGTGGATACCAGTTTCTCAGCCCATTGCATTTCAGCTCACTAGTCAAAGACCCACATCATCAGAATCTTGTATATACACATCATATCTCTTACCCTCATATATAAATAGCTCACAGCAATATGTATACAAACTTTTGACTTTTTTTAGCATTTATTATATTTTTTAGCTCAGACCGTACTAACTTAAGCTTCGAAGCTCGGGCTTCACCACCCGACCCTTAGTTCATTTGTCATTGTGTAGTTAGTTCATTCTCAATCCGACCTTATCTATCTTCCAACCTTCAGCTCAGATCAGACATCGTCAGTTTCCTCCTATCAATAAGTAGTAAGGAGCATGAATTATCATTTTCTAAATTGTTGTCTTTGCAGTAGTCCAGCCAACACCTCCAAGATAAATTTTTTTCAGGTCGGGCGACGGCAGCAAAAAACTTTAGTATCCATACATCAGCATCATCAGTGTCCAATCTCCTAGCTTGTAAGTATTCCTTGAAAAGCGAATTCAAAGAAACAAAAACACACAAATTGTTCTCATAAGAGATTAAGAAACATATAAAGAGCATTGAAAAACAAGGAACAACAAAAGGAAAAGGGCTATTACCACTTGGGGACTGAAGCTTGGTTTGGTCTTGTCGTTGCCTGAGTAAGGACAATGGGTGAAGCAGGTTGGTGCGGGATATCTTCACAGTAAGACACTAAAATCGGGTTGAGGGAACAGGACTCTGACGCTCAAGTTAGTGAATGAGCCGACCTAAAGGTAATGAATAATGTAAACTAAAATGACGTGGAAGCCTACTATTTATAATGGTGCAATAGATAGGATTCTTAAGGAGTGAATTAGGCCTTATTGAGTCTCTGGAGTACTTGGTTGAGTGCTCATATATAATGGGTATGACTTGAACAAACAAAAGAGTGGTAAAATGTAAGACTGCTGTTGCTTGCTTGAATTGTGCAGTTTCTTTAGCTTCAAAACAAAGAGAAACGTATGCTAAAGTGAAAAGAAAGAACATACAAATTTGTACCAAAACACTTTTGTAAGGGAATAAATGCACACCCTAGTCCTTTTCGCCTATTATGACAGTCTAAATTAGGCTATGCCAAGAGCAACATCCACAAGGTCAAAATCATAATCAAGAGCAGGATAACAATTCATGAAATGAATTGCCATTCTCAAACATCTCATGCCCAGACATTTGAGATTAGTAGAATCATATTCTTACCAAATTCAATTCAGAAACATACAATTAGTTTAGATGACAACTTTATCCACCATCAAATGGCCATTGGGAGTTCATTCCAAAGCAGAAACTTGAGCAAAGTCCCATGTTTTTATCACCACCATGAGCATAGAATTTGTCGCCACCATGTTTATAATTTGGAATCATTGTAAAATATGTCCCCAATAACTACGTATATGTTTTTCCTCCTTTAGGAGTGTCAGAGTGCAGTATGCTATTTTCTTTAAGAGTAATACTAATTACATACTAGTTAGTCTCATCTTCTTTCGGGGAGCACTATGCTACTACCCCCTCTTAGGGGGTGGTATTGCTACACCCCCCTTAGTTGGGTGGGTTCGAGTGAGATTTACCCAGTGATTTTAGTATCAATGCAAAAATCTCAAAAAATTGAGTTACCCAGTATGTACTAGAATACACAGTTTCTTATAAAATATAAAAATGGATGATATACAAAAAGTACCAGAAAATAACTCTTTCAAGTTTACTTTTTGGCACACTTTCTTATATCCTGCCATTCTTACATTTTATAAAGAATTTTATATTCTGACACATACTTGGTGACTCATTTTTTTGAGATCTTCGCAATAACACTAAAATTACACTGTAAATCTCACTAGGTCTCACCCAACTAAGGGGGGTATAGCGCTACCACCCCCTAAGAGAGGAGTGGTAACATAGCCCTCACCTATTCTTTAACATCAACACATTTAAAAAATATAGAAAATGTTTGTATTTAAATATTTTTGGTACCCTCTAATTTGCTAAGTGTAGCAATTGCCAATATGAGACTAGCTAACATGCAATTAGTGTTTTTTTGTTTTTAAAATGATTATATTGGTGCTACTAAGCAAAAAAGAATTGCTTCCTTAGTAGTTTTAATATATCTCTGGTTTACCTAAAATATTTGTGTCCCTACCACGCAAGATTAGCACCATGATTGACTTAGATAATAAAAATTGGCTTAACGAAGCAACCAATTTTAGTGCCAGATAAATCACCAACAACATAGACGATAGAGAACAACAAAGCTTCTTCTGCCAGTGTTGTGCGGCCGAGAGAAAATGAACAGAGTCAAGAGAGAGTTTACACAGCAAACCTTGAGTTCAAATTATAGTCAGCTTCAAGGTGAAATTTCGTAAAAATTAGAGCGTACAATAATCAATATCCTCAAATTTTTGTCCCAAACCCCCCATTTGAGAAAACATAAAAATGTGGCTTCAAGGGAATTGTGGGGCTTTGATGCAATACCCGGTTTCCCTCCCCTTCTAAACATGATTTCTCAAACAAGGGAGAAGACACCTCTAAACCTCTCTTTCCCTCTCCTTTTTTGTTTTTTAAAAACTTTTAAATGAAGCCAAATTAACACCAAGAATTCAGCCTTGTTGTCAAGATGAATTAAGTTCATCCATGCTAATGAATTTTCTTCTGAATGCCCAAATCAAAAGTATAAATTATACCAAAAAGAAGAAAAAGAAAAAAAAGCTACCAAAAGAAAAGCCAAATAGCTATTATTTGCTGTTGTTTGTTAGGCCCGAAAGACCCCCATACCGAGAAAAACTTGCACCCACACATGGGATTGGAGACCCTTCATACCTAGCTACTTTTCGTTTAACTTTGTTCATTAATTTTTTATTTATAAATTTTTTTAATTTCAAAATAATTTTTTTTCTGATACTTTGACTATCATTTTGGATTCAAATATAAAACTTACAAACTTGAGAACAACCTCAGTACCACTCAATTATAAGTCACCATTTGGTTTCTAGTTACCAAATTTGAATACCTGTGAAAGGAACTCAAATTTGGCCCATTGTAATTAAGCTTATATCCAACATTCTCATTTCAAAAGAAAATGTAAGAAAAACATTCTCATTGGAAAACATCTTTACCAATGTCATAATCATAATAAGGAAAACTTACAAATATCATCATAAATACTTTATTTCACAAAAAAAAAAAAAGTTTTGAGGTTTAACATTCTAAAATGAGGTGTGCATCCCTATTCCTAGTTAAATTTGATGGCCTCAAGGAATGGTTCCCCTCTATCAATAACTAGTAAAGAGCATGAATTTTCATTTTTTTTTCTTTTTTCTTTTTTGTAATACTTTTAGCTAAGATTCTGAATTCAAACACGAATCTCTGCATCACTTAACCACAACCATTTAGTTGAATTCTCATTTTCTAAATTGTCTTCTTTATAGTAGTCCAGCCCACCACCTCCAAGATAATTTTTTTTCAGGTCTGACGACAGCAGCAAAAGACTTTACTATCCAAACATAATCATCATCATCTGCAACTTTACTATTCAGATATATATTGCATATCAAAAGCCCAAAAATTAGACTAAAATATTATTTTTGTCTCTCACTTTTGAGTGTGACATCAATTTCGTCCCTCAATACAATGCGTTCATCAAAAGCAAAAAAAAAAGAAAATGATCAACATCATCGGTGTCCAATCTCCTAGCTTGTAGGTATACCTTGAAAAGCAATTTGGAACAAACAGAAACACACAAATAGTTCGCATAAGAGAGTAAGAAATATATAATGAGAATTGAACAGCGAGGAACAACAAAAGGAAAAGAGCTATTACCACTTGGGAACTGAAGCTTGGTTTGGTCTAACTTGAACAAACTAAAGAGTGGTAAAATGTATGACTGCTTAGCTTCAAAACAAAAAAAATTGTATTCTAAAGCAAAAAGAATGAACATAAAATTTTTTGCTAAAACTTTTGTAAGGGAATAAATGCACACCCCAGTCCTTTTCGCCTGTCATGGCAGTCTAAATTAGGCTATGCCAAGAGCAACTTCCACAAGGAAAACTACAATCATAATCAAGAGCAGGATAACAATTCATCAGATGAATTACCACTCTCAAACATCTCATGCCCAGACATTTGAGATTAGTTGAATCATATTCTTACAAAATTCAATACAGAAACATAAAAGTTTGCACTATTTTTGGCTCATCAACAACAAGAACATGGCCAGTTAAACTGTTCTGACCTTTTAATAATAGGATCAAACATTAACCCATAGTAGAGAGAACACACTTTGAACATATTCTGTTTATAAGAACACTTACCTGTACTGTACAGTTATCAACTTGAAATAGACACTCTCACAGGCTTGTCGAAATGCAGTAATGTATCGGAAACAAGGATACTTCATCAAAATACCGTGTCCATACTTTCTAGAAGGGCAAACTAGGGCGAACAGGGGATTGTACAATTTGGTGTTGAAACATTTTGTGCCGATATCATGATCCGTCTTCTTCGTACGCTTCTCTTCTACCAAGGATAGATTAGATCCTTCTTCTTATCGTTCTCACCCCATTTGAAGTGGAATAATTTAATCCATATAACTGTATAAACACGCAATAAAATCAAAATAGGCAATATAACAGCAAATTTACAAAAAAAATCAACTATGGGAAACAAATAAGAAAAGCACTAAAATATATCTCCACCAACATAAAATAGTATGAAACGATTTTTTTATTCATGAGATAATCTTTACCCACAGAGAATGCTCAAACTTTCCAACACTTTCCAAAGCTGCAAAGTAAAGAAAAAAGACATATGTGTAAGTCACCATTAGATATATATAAAGTAAAAGGTTAATAAGTTGTTCAGTCTCTCCTATCAACTTTAAACAAGAATAACTGATGTGTTTTTTTCCGGCAAGTGTACTGAGTCACACAAGTAGTAAAGAGATGAATGAGTATCATCCTCAGTGATTAACGTAAGTAATTACTGAGTTCACCAATAATGATTCTATTTAGAAAAATAACGATTTTGGATTGAAGGCAGCTTTAAAATAGTAAACATCATTGATTAAGTGAATAAGACGGAACAATAAAGCAACAACTTCAATAGCAAATAAACTACAAGAATAATGATGAGCAAAAGATGTTAGGGATTGATTTCACTAGTTTTGACTTCAACCATTTCATAGCCAAAATAATCTTCAATTCACTGAAGAATAATCTACTCTAGATGCAAATCCTTTGTTGTTAGCCAATTTCCCGAATATGATTGATCCCAATCCCTTGGAGAGCAATCCTCCCTATGCCAGTTAATTGTCCAATTCCTTGGTTCAATTAATTTGTCTAGGTGATTAAATCCTAAGGAAATTTATCCAAAGACACACAAATTAAGTTATCTATTCCTAGATTAACAAGATTTATGATAGAATTTACAGGGGCACACTCATATCTTACTATTCCTAGCATCAACACGAGTTAACAAACTATTCAAATGGTGGCCAATCATTTGAATGCAATAAGATAGGTAAATTCTATTCCAGCAATGAGATTTGTATTAGAATAAATCCATTCAACACTGAAACTTTATCAAAAATGAGCTACATCAATTCCCTAACAATAAGAGTTTAGTTCCTCATGACTAGATCTACTAAAATCAAATAATTAAAATTTAACATAAGATCAGAAGAAGAAAAACTAAGTGCAGATCGAATCCTAATTGTTGTTGTTCGTTCTCTGACTCCTGCTTTCTGCCTCCTCAAAACTGGCCTCCTATTGGACCTTATTAGGTTCCTATTTATACTTATGTGGAAATTAAGTTTTCCAAACAGTAATTGCTCTACACGGGCCGTGTCTTACTTTGTAACTTGGGCGTGTCACTTAAGGTGCTTTCCTGGTCTTCAAACATGGTTTCAGGCACGGCCGTGTTCTTTTCTGCTTTAGACCGTGTTCCTCAGACATGGTCCGTGTGTCTTCTTGCTCTGGGCGTGTTCTTCATTGGTGCATCTCTGACTGGTTAACACGGCTTCACACACGGCCGTGTTCTTCTCTATCTTGGTCGTGTTCATCTATAAGCTCGAGCAACAGCTTCTTGAGGCTAGACACAGGGGCAACACGGCTGTGTGCATGCCCGTGTCCTTATCAAAACTTCAGATTGTACTGGTTCCTTGCACTTTGCTCCATGAATTGCTTCTAAATTCTTCCTTTTGCTTGAGTAATCATATCAACTCCTGACAACACCAATTCATGGATTAAATACCATGTTTAAGGAGAATTTATCCATAATGCAGGTAGGAATTCAGTGTTAAACATGGTTTTTAAAGTCCTAATAGACAAATATCAAATTCCCCCACACTTGAACATCTGCTTGTCCTCAAGCAATTTAAACTAGAACAGGTTCCTTAAATGCTATCCCTGGGGAGACAATTCAGTTCATGAAACCAGTCATTGCATCACAGTTTGCCTTAGCTAATCTCTCAATATATGGAGAGAATTACCATGTGCTTATTACTACTGTACTTTTTACTACTGTACTTTTAAATTTGAAATACTTTTCCTTCTTTTCATGCATAGCTTGCGGTTCTAGGATGTGGTATCCAGTCATTGCCTGCTATCCACATTCAACTAGTCATGCTTCATTGGCATGCTTATACCCTTCTCTAGTTTTAGGCACAGAAGGTAAAGGAGCATTGCTCCACTATGCTCACATCAACTTCACAACTTGAAACACACCTAAATTCACTTTGACTTTTTTTTTTTTAGAACATTCCAGCACAAGGTATTCTAACCAGATACTTCAAGCTTAGCTAGTATAAATTATATGCCAATGTTCCTCGGTTCATTTCACTTATATGATTACTTCATAACGCAGCAAGCTCCAAAGTAGAGTACTAAGCACAATCAGTTTGATCAGATAATCAATAACAATTATCCAAGGATATAATCTCAAAGGCATAATGTTCTAGTTTCAAATGCTTTCAAGACTCACATGAATAAACCTAAGGCACAAATATAAGTATACCCCCACACACTTGAAGAATGCATTGTCCTCAATGGATGAAAAAGTAAATAAAAAGGAACAATACTCCCTTGGTGATGAGAGTCCTGAGGTCCTAGATGAGTGACATGTGAAATTCTGGTGGACAAGGGACGCGAAGCTGCAGGGGAACAGACAGCTAGATAGCAACACAAAAATTAATTAGAAAATGCATAATAAGAACTAGACGGGACTGAATAAAAAAGAAAGCTAGCAATGCTAAACTACTCCCTCGATGGTTCGCTGGAAGGATCTAAAGGTGCAACAGAAGGATCTGACCGATGACAGTATGTGCATGGGGGTCGAATCGATTCAACCGATGGGGTCGGGTCCGCATCGCCGGCATGTTCTTGGAAATTAAGCGGACTAGGCGGTGGTAGAGGCTGAAGTCCTATAGACTGGCACATCATTTATAGAGTGGATTGGATCCACTAATGGTGCGCCAGCTTGTAGGACTACCACTGATGGCGACACCGCTGCTCGTGATGGTGCTCCATGATGACACGATTGATCCGGGCTCCTGTCCCGTCAACCTCAACCTTGATACGGCTCAGCTGCCGCTCCAAGGGTGTTGGTTTCCAATCTTCCTCATCAGCAGAGGAGGAGGGAAAATCGGAGGGTGGTGGTGCTGATGTTCTGGGTCCTGTTGTGGATAACGTTTCAGTTTGGGGAACCGTAGGGGCATCCGGGCAAGGTTCGGCTACAGGTGGACCCTCTGGGGTTGGTCACTGTGGAGCACCAACTAAAGCATAGTACACACCCTGTATGTCAGTGCGGCGCTCAACCATCCCCATCGCCTTCAGGGTATCCACCCCTAATGGCAAAGGGAGACAGACGACCGTAAGAGTGGACTCTTCACCCAAGACGTTCAGGTGTCGAGCGAGTCTTGTGATTACTGAACCGCCACTAATGGCCCCGAAATTGCCCCTTTGTAGGTACCCTCTGATTAGTTGAATGAAGGCGTATCCGAGGTGGCAATGCTTCTTCTCACGTACGCATCATTGGTAGAACAGGTCCCTCTTGCTTACCATTCTGGTGCTCTCCCTTCGCGCATTCAATAAGTGTACTAACAGTTTATGAATGTAGCGAAGCGCCGGTGAACGAATGGTGGAAGCCTTAGACCTTTTTGCTTCATAAATGGCCTATGTGCTTACTTCCTTCTAGTAGTCCCCAGGGGCGGTTCTAATTCTGATGAAGGACCAATCCAATTAGAGGGTGTCATGTGGCCTCAGTCTAGTAGGCCCCTGCCCCTCGAGCCCAGCAACGGTAATGAAGTTTTGTAAACTCATGCAATGCATAAACGAGCCCAGACGGAATTTAATCATGTCCGGCTCATGCCAAGTGGAACTGGAGTCTGTGAAGGTTTTGTTGATCTCCACCGTGGCGAGGAATTCCAAGGTGAGTTCTCTGTAAACTGGTTCTTGCAGCTTGAAGATGTTGCTCCAGGGACTGGTACTCAGGAGTCGCCTCACCTCCTCTTCAAGACCCAGTGCTTGCAAATCTAGCCATACCGGGTAGCAGCTCGGTTCAAAAGGTTTGGCTGAGAGCTTGGCGAGCCGCTCCTTATGCTCGGCTCCTTAAAATCTAAGGAAGGGGTGGATTGAGGTCTCAGCAACCCCTAATCTCTTCTTCTTTGACTGAGGAGATGGTGACTCCGGAGGGTTTAAGCATTTTTTTCGTGGTTGCAGCTTCTCCCGGGGTTGCTGTGAATCATTTGTGCGTTTAGTCATAGTGAGATCTTGCAAGTACATAGAAGACAAACCATGTGAATCTCAATGCAATCAATAAGAACACTGTTAGTGGACCCTGCATAAATGGTATACATGGGGGAAATTGAATAAAGCCCCAAAATTTCTCAAGAATATTAAAGCAATACGATGTCCACAGCAACATTGCAAAGTATCAATGACCAAATTTAATAGCACCACATCAACAATGTTCAATAAGGTAGCAAGCTCCACAATAAAGGTTAATAAAGGCAGTTTGACAATATCAGGCATCTTCACATCTCTAAATTTGAGGGAATTAACGAATTCTACATCACTCTATTGATTACAGTGACTACAATAATGGGAAATGCCAAATAACAGCAAAAGGGCATTCATTGGCCAATATAGCTTAACAGATAACACAGACAATGACAAAGGCAAAATTTCATGTGACCCCCAAAGCAACAATGGAAAATGTCCATGATTATAACACGTTATACAACCATAAAAATTTCAGAACAGATAACTCAGATTCAGAGAAAACAAATCCCCCTTAACTCCCAAAGCAATATTCCAATTAATGGGAATGCTACGATTAACAGTGAACAATAGCTATAAAAAGAAATCAATGGACCTCCCCACAACATTTAGAAGTGTCCCCAGGAATGATGAGTATAAGAAGAAAAGATAAATGAATAGACTTTCCAACATCAAGATCTACAGCAGGAATAATCCACATCCTTCAACTAGCAATTAACAATATCACTCCCCAGTCCTTCATGACAAGCATCTAACAATGGTCATATCCAGTCTTATTATCACACTTACTAATGCTTAAAAACATGCAATTAACCAACTATAGCATAAGCAATTCTCAATCTATCAGTTATTCAAGAGCAAATCTCCTAGTACATATAAGAGATCAGAATGGAGCACAAGAAATTAGTTCCCAAAATAAGGATAAGCACAGAAACAACAGTAATGTTCCAGTGACTGAGCAAGTTGCACAGTACTATAGCAATCAATGCCCCAACAGTTCATGATAGAGGTTACAACAATGGTAAATGTCACATAAAGAACCCAACTCTACAAACCCATTCAATTCCCCACAATTGATAATGAACTTAAAATTAGCTATTGTTGCAGCAAGAATTTCAAAATTGTCTAATTTGTAGCATACATCTTATCAACAAGCAAAAATAATAAATGAGAATAAGGAATGAACACATACCTAGGGATGCAAAGCAGAAATAAACCAGAGGCTAGAAGAAACAGCAAATGGACAATGTATACTTGTATAGTGCAGTGGGTGAATTGGATGAAGCAAGGAATGAAGAGTTTAATGCAGTGGGTTTGGCCAGAAATGGTTGGGAGGATGCCGGAATGCTTAGGGATTTAGGGGACACTAAGAGAATTGTGAATTTCTAAAGTGAGAGAATGAACCCGCGAAATCAGAAATTTAAAGGGTCACACAGTGACACGACCATAACACGGTCGTGTGATGTGGGCGTGTTGGACTTTTGGGGAAAGACCCGGGAAGATGACACATGGGGTGTTTAAGTGACACGGGGGTGACTTCCCCGTGTATCAGGTCGTGTTTAAGGGGAAGGTAATTCAGTAAGTGACACGGTCATAACACGGCCGTGTTAGGGACCGTGCTAGTGACATGGAAAATTGGAATACTTACCTAAGACACAACATGGCCACGCCTCTTGATGGATTGATTCTGAACAATTGACACGGTCTTGAACACAACCATGTTATCTACCAAGTTCTCTTGTTGGACTGTCTGTGAGGGCTACACGCTCGCTGCCATGGGCAGGTGTGTGCCCATGTATCCCTTCTTGACTCTCTGTATGGTTCACACAGGTCAAGACACGGCCATGTTACTGGCCGTGTTATACTCCTGAAGCTCTATGGCTTCTTTACGTAAGGACATGGCCATGTTACTGGTTGTGTTCTCTTCCTGCCATGCAAAAGGAGTAACTTAGTTAAAAGTCAAAAATGAAAAGCATAAAGAATTCAACTAAAAGGAAATAAAGATAGAAAGGTAAAAACTTGGGTTGCCTCCCAAGAAGCGCTTAATTTACAGTCCTAAGCTGGACTATCTCTTGATATATATAAAGTAAAAGGTTAATAAGTTGTTCAGTCTCTCCTATCAACTTTAAACAAGAATAACTTATGTGTTTTTTTCCGGCAAGTGTAACAAGTCACACAAGTAGTAAAGAGATGAATGAGTATCATCCTCAGGGATTAATGTAAGCAATTACTAAGTTCACCAATAATGATTCTATTTGGAAGAATAACAATTTTGGATTGAAGCCAGCTTTGAAATAGTAAACACCATTGATTAAGTGAATAAGAAAGAACAATAAAGCAACAACTTCAATAGCAAATAAACTACAAGATTAATTATGAGTAAAAGATGTTAGGGGTTGATTTCACTTGTTTTGACTTCGACTATTTCATAGCCAAAATAATCTTTGATTCACTGAAGAATAATCTACTCTAGATGCAAATCCTTGGTTGTTAGCCAATTTCCCGAATATGATTGATCCCAATCCCTTGGAGAGCAATCCTCCCCATGCCAGTTAATTGTCCAATTCATTGGTTCAATTAATTTGTCTAGGTGATTAAGTCCTAAGGAAATTTATCCAAAGCCACACAAATTAAGTTATCTATTCCCAGATTAACCTGATTTATGATAGAATTTACAGGGGCACACTCATATCTTACTATTCCTAGCATCAACACGAGTCAACAAACTATTCAAATGGTGGCCAATCATTTGAATGCAATAAGATAGGTAAATTCTATTCTAGCAATGAGATTTGTATTAGAATAAATACATTCAACACTGAAACTTTATCAAAAACAAGCTACATCAATCCCCTAACAATAAGAGTGTAGTTCCTCATGACTAGATCCACTAAAATCAAATAATTAAAATTCAACATGAGAACAAAAGAAGAAAAACTAAGTGCAGATCGAATCCTAATTGTTGTTGTTTGTCCTCTGACTCCTGCTTTCTGCCTCCTCAAAACCAGCCTCCTATTGGACCTTATCAAGTTCCTATTTATACTTATGTGGAAATTAGGTTTTCCAAACAGTAATTCCTCGAACACAGCCTCTACACGGGCCATGTCTTACTTTGTAAGTTAGGTGTGTTACTTGAGGTGCTTTCCTGGTCTTCAAACACGATTCCAGGCATGGCCGTGTTCTTTTCTACTTCAGACCGTGTTCCTCAGACATGGTTTGTGTGTCTTCTTGCTCTGAGTGTGTTCTTCATTGGTGCATCTTTGACTGGTTAACACGGCTTCACATACGGTCGTGTTCTTCTCTGTCTTGGCCATGTTCATCTATAAGCTCGAGGAGCAACTTCTAGAGGCTAGACACAGAGGCAACAAGGCTATGTGCATGCTCGTATCCTTATCAGAACTTCAAATTGTATAGATTCCTTGTACTTTGCTCCATGAATTGCTTCTAAATTCTTCCTTTTGCTTGATTAATCATATTAACTCTTGACAACACCAATTCATGGATTAAATACCATGTTTAAGGAGAATTTATCCAGAATGCAGGTAGAAATTCAGTGTTAAAGCATGGTTTTTAAAGTCCTAATAGACAGATATCAATAACCTTGCAGTTTCTTCAACCACTTTGTCCCAAAGATGGAGATAGCTTGAAGAGGGTTGCGTTAGACAAAGACAGTCAGCTAAATTAGATGTTTGATTGTTTCTACAAGAATTTGTGTGATGGTAATGAGGTTTCAGAGTCAGATTAGGGATATTCTGCTACAGAAAGTGTGGTGTAGAATTATCAAAGGTCATAATCAAAATGAGTAGTATAGAGGTACTCATAATACTGAACACAAGGAGAGGTTGGAAGAGTCAGTTCAATGAATCTTTGCACATTAATTAAAAAAAAAAATAAGAAGGACCGTGAATCTTGCTTTGAGAGGAAAAGCATAAGACAAATAATAGGTGCTGGAACTAATTATTACTGTATTTGACGTAAAAGCCAAATGAAACTAGATTTTCATCGTTGTTTCGTGAGGAAGGAACTTTTCTTAATTGAAGAAGTTTTAGAAGGATGTGATTATAGTGAGTGGTGGAGATTAGACCTCTCCACTATGCAACAACCAGTGCAATCCACCTTAAATGCAAGCTCCAATCTGAGCATAAGAAAGCTTTAAAGAAGTCATCTCTTAATGGCTATGTGGAATAATGGACCAATTCTCACGAACTAGCCCATCAATTCTTTTACAAAGTGCATATATTATAAAAACAATTAAGAAAATAAAATAATGACAGAATTATTATAAACAAACTCAAATAAAAAAAAAATGAGGTAAGTTTTAAAGTTGTACTTTATTCTACTTTGATCACAATATATAATTGATTTTTATGACTAATGGCTATTTGTAATTTCACATGACCAGTGATCAATTTATCTCTAATAAAAAGACAATTGATCATATAAAAATACAAATAACCACTGATCATGGAAAAACAATAGTATATTGTAACTAAAGTGTAATATTATAAAAAATTCTGTGAGAATTTCTTAGGAAAAGCATTCAATGGGACTTTCTCATGAAATTTCTCACAGAACATGCAATCATTAGAAAATTCTACCAGAAACTCATGAGAAAATTCATGAGAAATATGGATGGAGTGTGGCACAAATNGCTATTTGTAATTTCACATGACCAGTGATCAATTTATCTCTAATAAAAAGACAATTGATCATATAAAAATACAAATAACCACTGATCATGGAAAGACAATAGTATATTGTAACTAAAGTGTAATATCATAAAAAATTCCGTGAGAATTTCTCAGGAAAAGCATTCAATGGGACTTTCTCATGAAATTTCTCACAGAACATGCAATCATTAGAAAATTCTACTTGAAACTCATGAGAAAATTCATGAGAAATATGAATGGAGTGTGGCACAAATCAAGCACGAAGACTTCTCATGGTACAGCTACCGTGAGAAAAAGACACCTAAAAGTCATATAAGATTTCTCATGGAGTGTGGTCCATGAGAAAAGCATGCAGTAAGATTTCTCAGAGTCCAAGTCGGGAGCTAAAACTATCAAAATGAATGTGTAGCTTGTCATTGGAAATTAGAATTCAGGATGGGTTCAATGGCAGTAATTCAATGATTATTAAAGAGTTACATGGGATGTAAACGTTCAGCAGAAGGTTCCAGCTAGTGACTTCTATTAATTTTTCCCTCAATTTTCTTGGTCACTCTTTGGGGTTTGATTCCAAAGCAGAAACTAGAGCAAACTCCCATGCTTTTATCACCACCATGCATAGAATTTTTCGCTACTCGCTATCATGTTTATCTCTAATAGAAAGACAATTGGTCATATAAAAATATAGATGGACACTGAGAAGAATAAGAGTATGGATTAATAATAGCGTTTCAAACAGAAAAAAAAAAAAAAAAAAAAAAAAAAAAAAAAAGAGAGCATGAGCGTTGAGAGTGTGATGGGTAACATCCCTCCTCCACCATCCTTGGAAGAGGAAGATCTAAGAGCAAGGTCGTGTAAGAAGGTTAAGGAGACATCCATCCCGTGCTAGGAGTCTGATTGGCATCAACTACCATGTTACAATTTCATCAGTTGAAAATTTTGGAAGATCAATTTGCAATAGTAATGCCTAATTTTTTTCTTCTGGAACAGTCACCACCATCGGGAAAACTATTAACAGCGACTTACTTAAAACTTTAAAGAACTCCCAAAAAAATTACATGTAGGTACATATAAGACTAATGAAACATAATTACTATAATTCATATCTGGCAAGCAAATTATGTGGCAAAAGGCATTAGTTCAGAACGAAATCAGATAACTATGTTAGTAGTGTTACCAATAGAAACTTATAGAGTCATACTGCATAATAGCAAACCGAGATATATGCCATTTTCTTTAATTATTCACTTTCCTTTTTTCTTAGTGATAGCTATTGTATACCAAATCAAAATGCTAAGTTTAATGCCTACTTGAGAGGTTTAAGTTTCAGACTTTCAATGATATTATAACTGTGAAAAAAGAAATTCATCTGATGCATCCATTTTTTGGTATTGCAACAAAAAGAAGGGAATTTTCACAAAAACAAGTCTTACAGTCAGTACATTCACTAAAGAGACTTCAAATACCTTAGTTTCATTGTCTTGAAAAAAATCCAATTCAAATAAGAAGAATGAAGAAAAGGAAAATAAATTGGAACTGTGATTCTCCCAGAGGACAATTCTGATGACTATCAAAAGAAATGCAGAAGAATTCAAAAAGGAAATGCACCAAGAGAACGAACTTACAAAGGAATTTTATGTCATGAAGTCCATTCTTCTGAGTTATTGCCCAATACCCGCAAAAGGAAACAATACAGTAACTTATGCCAAAAAGAAAAAAAAAAAAAAAAAGAANCAAAAAAGAAAAAAAAAAAAAAAAGGGAAAGGCTTTCCACATTAATGGCTCCTATGCTATACATCCCTAACCTTGCGCAAGAAAAGGACAAGAATAAAATAGAAAATGGTTGTACCTCCCTCCTGATCAAACAAATCAATAACTCTAAACAGAGCTTAAGAAGGAGCTATATCAGATCCAAAAGAAAATGACATTGGCAGCTCAAACTGAGGATCGTGAAAGAACTTTCAAAAACATGAAATTTTGAGATATTTATAATATTAGTAACAACACCCAAAGGTAGACAATCATAAGAGAGCAACAAATCCAACAGCAAGAAATGCACAACACCCAGGTACCGAAGAAGCATGGAAACAGAAATGTACAAGTGAAGAAGAAGAAGAAGAGAAAGGGACGTTAGGGATTTGAGCTTGGGAGAGTCAGGGAACGAGAGAAGAGAGGAGAAGGAGTGCCTAGGGCAGAAAATATTCTGATTTCTGATTCGAGAGAGTGAAATGCGAAGGGGAAAGGGCGTGCAATATTCTACAAGATTCCAAAGAAATTACCGTTGAAATCAACA
Organism: Cercis canadensis; assembly: GCA_003255065.1. NCBI lineage: Eukaryota > Viridiplantae > Streptophyta > Magnoliopsida > Fabales > Fabaceae > Cercis > Cercis canadensis. Next base: position 147,259 of record QAOA01003675.1, on the reverse strand, counting down.
ACAAAAAAATTTAAAATTAGAAAAAAATTTGGACCATTCAAATTCCAACGGAATTATATTACCGTTAAATTATCATTAGAATTTCAACAAAATTTTTATTATTGAAATTATTGTTAGAAATTTTTAAAAATTTCAACGATATTTTACTCTTTTATATGGATCTTTTGGTGATATTTTTCTACTTATTTGCTGCATATAATATCATGGTTACTTTTTTATTATGATATTACGTTTGTGGTCATATCTATATGAGCTTTTCTTTGAGATATTTTTGATGAAAAGTAAATTTAGCGTAAGGTAGATTCTTTGGATGTAAGTATGGTTAGGAAAATTATATCAGGGAGACAAACATGATGGCTTTGAGGTGTTAATAATTACATTGTCTTAAATATAATATTACTTCTCTATAAAAGCAAGTTATCCCAAGATATACCAAAGGTTTCAAAAACTCTATCAAGAAATCGTGAATTTAAGGTGGTGTTTGGTACTAGAAAAGTTTTAAGATTCTTGAGAAAGTGAACTGAAAATAAAAGTTTTCCATGTTTAGTGTAAGAGATAAAAAATCATTCTCAAAAATGAAATTTGTACACAAAATGAGAATAAAACTTACCCACATCTTCAGGTGAAAATCCAACTTTCCTGAAAATGGAGGTGTCAGCGCTCAGTGCTGGTTTCGCAGCGCCCAGCGCCAGTCCTCCAAATCATACTTCATCTTCACTGTTTCTTTCTTTTTTGGGCTCCCATCCTTTTACATTGTATTTCTCTGCTCTCAATCTATGAATCTTGCTAATTCAGTTAACATTTTGAGGCATCACACGTTCTCAACATTGCTGCTCCTCCGACTTCAATCTTCCCAGGGACCCCACATTTTTAGAGACGCCGTTATACCCGTATCCTTCGTGGGTATGTTGCTGAATTTCTGATTTCTCGCCACACCCAAATTCCTAAAAGTTGTTCTCTTTTCAAGAAAGCGTTATCTGGGTGTTCTGCAACTCAGCTCACGAGGTTACTGACATCCGCTTGTGAAAGCGGGAATGCAGTTCCTAAAAGTTGTTCTCTTTTCAAGAAAGTGTTATCTGGGTGTTCTGCAACTCAGCTCACGAGGTTACTAACATCCGCTTGTGAAAGCAGGAATGCAGATTTTGTAATCGCTTTGATTGATGCTGGTAGAGATGTGAATTTCAAGGGTTCAAATGGGCAATCTCTGATGCCCCTAGCTATTCGGACCAGGAATATCGATATTATTAAGATTCTAGTAGCTTCTGGTTGTAGAATCAATAACTCAGTGGACTGGGTTTTGCACGAAGCTACAGCAATGAACCGAGTGGATTTCATGGAGATTTTGTTTAAATTTCTTGGTAATATAGATGTAAATTCGGTTAATTCTGATGGTAGAACTCCAATTCATGCGGCGGCGCTTCACGGGCATGTCAAAGTAATTGAATTTTGTTCATGGAATGAAGAGTTCCCTTGCAGGAGGGGCATTGGTGAATAGGAAGGAGGAAGGGAGAGAGAAAGGGAGGATATTATTCCTAAGAAAATTAAGTGTTAACCAAATGAAAATATTAACTTTTTTTAGTAATTTCATTCCTGAGAATAGGATTCCTAAAAAAATAAAGATTTCTAAGAAAAATGATAGCTGGTACCAAACACCACCTAAAGGTAATCTAGAACTTCTTATTTATAGACTCTTGTCAGTTATTAATAGACTTGAAAAAACATCTTAAATAAATATATCTTGTCAGTTATTAACTTATTAATAGATATAATTGTATAATATATCAACCTGTAAAATTAACAGACCCGGTCCAAGCCGGAATTAAAAATAGTTGCCAAGACTCACTAGAGCTTCAGTGTTCCAAAATCAAGTGTATGGAAAATGGCACAAGAGTAATCTATTTGTAGGCCACAAAACGATAATCCTAACTGGATGTGAATTCCTTCATTATCATCCCTTAAATTATTTAATAAGAAGATAATACTTATTAATTATCTCTTATTTTACTTTTTTAATAAAATGATAAAAATATATGCCTCGAAAATTTCCTATTGGTAAGGTGATATAATGAATTTATGTACAAGTAATTATCTCTTATTTATTTTTAATAAAGAGATAATTACTTTATGCTTTATTTTAACAAAGTGGCACCAATTATCTCTTGGCCATTGTGATACATATTGACATTTGGCAGTTAATTTAATGTATATTAAAATGAGAATAGCATTTTTATTATTGGTGAAGCTATGTCATTTTATACACATGGCACAATTTAATTAGTTATCAAGTGTAACTTAAAAAATTTATTTAAATTTCTCAAAATTCCTTTAAATACATATTGGCACAATCGCAGAATTAAACATTTCTCACATAAATAAAATAAAAAAGAAAGAAATTGAACATTTCCTTTCCTTTCCTTTCCTTTCACTTTCTAGCCCCAAACATTACCCTCCCTTTTTCTATTTTAATCACCATCCGAACAACAACAAAAAATGTCCACAGTTATCTCCTTTTCACTTCTATTCTCTCTTGTATGATCCTTGCATCTCTTTATCACTCTAATACATGTACAAATACATGCAACTACAAATAGTACGAAGATAAAGACATAAAATTTGGGAAAAGCACCATCGTCAGCGTCCTTCCAATTTGATGTTAGAATAGTGGGTGGTGGACGAGAAATAGGAATGGGTGGTCCATTGAAGGGACAAAAAAATAAATTAGAATTACCATACATGTCACAAGGGTTTGACAAATTTTGCTCACTCCGCCGCTGACTCTGAAGTAAATTAGCCTTTGCTTCTTCGGTTATAGATGATGGATTAGATGCTTCCATGGTGGTGGCTGCGGCAGAAAGAAATGTGGCTCCAAATAGCACAGCTAAAACTATCAAAATGAATGTGTAGCTTATCATTGTAAATTAGAATTCAGGATGAGTTCCATGGCAGTAATTCAATGACTATTAAAAGAGTTGCATGGGATGTCGACGCGGTTCAGCTGAAGTTTGATAGTAACTTCTGTTAATTTTTAATTCAGTTTTCTTGTTCACTCTTCCCTCGTTATGGTCATTGAGAGTTCATTCCAAAGCAGAAACTTGACCAAACTCTCATTTTTATCACCACCATGTGTTTATAGTTTGGAATCTTTGTAAAATACAAAACTAATGGCTACGCGTTTTATGCTTTTCCTCCTTCGAAAGTGTTAAAAGTGTGGTGCGCTATTTTTCTTTTTTTTGTAAAAGTAACGCTAATTACATACTAATTAGTCCTATACTCTTTAACATCAAATACAATTTAAAAAATCTAAAATATAAGTATTTAAATATTTTTGTAATCTCAAATTTGCTAAGTGGCGGAATTGCCAATTCGAGACTAGTTAACATGCAACTAGTGTTTTTCTTCTTTTAAAAATGATTATATTGGTTCTACTAAGCAGAAAAGTATTGAATTATTATCATAATTGGAATCTTGTAAACAAAAACCTTAAGTTTTAAAAGGGAACGAAACAGCACACTGACTGAGACTATTGACTAATCAAATATTGCTTATTGAAAAAAAAAATTAAAATTGGGGAAATTACCCCTATTGTTACATGGGATTGGATATAGCCAAGAGCAAATTAGAGGCTACATAAATTACATTACAATACATTAAACTGAGGATGAGAGGGATCTACCTAGAAATACACAACCTCAAAGACAGCTTTGTTCTGTAGGAATAAATTAGCTATAAAACCTTCAATAAATTAGCCCCCAAATCCAAATGGTGATTTTCTCCTACTTCCACCTTCTCCATACATTTCATTCCACTTCCTCAACTCATTCATGCTTGCTGCATCATAAGCAACTGATGGACCAACCTACACATAAAAAAGGTCAACAGTTTCCCATTTTAATTAGTGCTGTCTCAGAGGAAAGAGTAGTTCAATGTGATAAAGCATAAATGAAACTAGCAAGCACCTAGTAAATTTAAATCAGAATGTCTTTTGATAGATTTTGAACACAGTATCATGGTACAACAGACACAACAAATGCACAAGAAAAAGGTGGATGAAATGGATTCTACAAAGATAAAACTACAGTAATATTAGTTTTTTTTTTTCCTGTAGATAGAGGGGAGCACACTTAGTGTGGGTTACCCTGGGTTTGAAACCGGGAACATGAGATGACCAAGCCTTAAGGCTAGAAGGCGGTGCACTGCACTGGAGCCTCTTCCTCGAGTAATATTAGTTTACATGGACAACTGAATAACAGTTTTATTTCATGTGAGAACACTAATTCAAATGAACAAATAGGCATATATTACATACCTTGGATTTTGCCTGAACAAAATCATCCAAATTAAGTGGCCTTAATACTGGAGATGGACTGTTATTGCCTCTCTGAAAACGAAAAGATGGCATGATGTAACCGGGCATAGAGAGCTAATCAAAAGTCTAGAAATAAAATAAGTTGCATGGAAGTGATGCTGCAGCTATGAGTACAACTTTCCTCAATGAAGCAAAGTGAAAAGAAGAAAATTCTGATAGGCAAACATGGATTTATAACATATGAACCATCACAGATTGATGTAACATGGAATCTAAGCTTCTTAGACAGATGATTTTGAATTTATAATTTTACATTCATGCCACCCAATGAAATATTATAAGATAAGATGACTTCTTTCGTTCCACAAACACAAGGAAACCAAGGAAAATCTGAAATCTTCTGCCACTATTTAAGCATCTATCATTTTCTCCTAAATCTGCAAATACAAAACAAGGAAACAGGAACTTTAATTTGCTTAAATAGTGTTCTGCCAAACATTCGCCTCTGATACTAGGAGCATTGCAGCCAAACATTTTGATCAATAACAAATTACCCTCGAAGATGCAATATACTATCTCTCTTCACAAAGGTGAAAGTCATGTTGTGGAATAAATTGATGCCACCTCTATCATCTAGTAATAACTACAACCTATGACCCACTGCTTATATTCAAAATTCAGGCAATGATTGTCAGTAGTTGCTTTGAGCACCAAGTAATGAAAATCTACATTAAAAAGTATTATTTTACCCGTCACAGTACTTTCTGTGACACAAAATGAAATCAAATAATGGAAACCAAATCGATAATGATGTATGTTACAAAATATAAAAAAATTTAAAAAATAGTAATAATAATAATAGTGACTTTTATGCACAAGAAAAAACAGCCTCAACCACTACATGGTTAGTTTATTCCAATTTGGTAGGAAAAGTTGCTAATAGAACTACACAAGAATAATGGCTTCAATAGTAGTTATTTGAATCTATATGTAAAATTAAATTGTAGGAAAATAAGCATATTAATTACTTTATGTAAAAGAACACATCGGATTAACCAACATTTTAGCCATGAGCCAATTTTCAATGCTCAGTGAGTAAAAGTATTTTGATTCGTCAAAGCCCTAGTCTTCTAGTCAGATGGGAGAGGAAAAATCAAGATTTAAACAGAATTATGCATTATGGCAAAAAAAAAAAAAAAAAAAAAA